>JALNIO010000300.1:0-28050 GCA_023509875.1 Rugonectria rugulosa
ATCTGGGGAAGAGTATAGTAAGTAGTTTTAATTAATTAAATAGTTTATAGTATTTTTATTATGGTTTTAATCTAGGAGGTTAAGATTTTTGACTCACTCACTTGTCTGACCCACTCACTTATCAACCACGTTACAATAAATGAAGGAAATAAGCTATAACTGCATGCGGTGTATCTGCTCGACTATACCGCATGTGCTGCACGGCAACCAGGCTGAATTGTTAACCAGAAGCCTACCATAGAGTCCGTTTCAGCCACGAAAACATGGTCCTGGTCAACTCCTGGTAGGCTGCAGTTTGACAATGATATCCTGCAGACCCATTGAAAGTATGCAAAGTCGCTTGATCACCCAGCGCCTTCTTCACCAGCTTGGCCTGTCCCTCAAAATTGTTTTCGTATTCAGCATCGGCGATCCATACGGGCCCCTCAATCTTGTCGACTATATCAGCCAGGGCGTACTGCTTGGTGTCTTGGAAAAACTGGTACGCAGACTTGGTTTTGAACGACCACAAGCCCTGTTCGAGACCCCAGCGAGCCGAGGTTGGGACGTCTGGGTTCGCTCTCAACTCATCAGCTGCCTTGTCGAAAGCCGTCTTGTCTCCGTCCTCGAGCAGTTCGAGCATTTCGGAGGGAAGCTCAGCGCTGAAGGCATCGTACACGTTCCAAACACCTCCGTCCAGCATCACGGCGGACAATCTGTGCTCGAAGGCGGCAGCTCGGGCGGCCAGATAACCGCCAAAGGAAAAGCCAAAGAGCACTAGGCGATTAGAGTCGACAATGTGTTCCTTCTGCTTTAGAGCATAATCCACGACAGGCGTAACCACGCGTTCCCACTGGGGGATGAAGCCGAGACCCTGGCGCCTTCGCACAAGAGGCTGCCCGGGACCTTCAAAGGTAAGGGCATTCCATCCTCGTTCTAGTGCCGGCACCACGACAGTGTGATACAAATCCTCCTGCGAACCATCGTAGCCGTTGAAAAGAAGCAGGGTTGGTCTTTTCACGGACTTGTCGTTTGAAACCGAGTACCAGATAGCTTCAACTGTGAAGTTGTCGGCAGGGATCTGCAGCCGCTGCCCGGGGATTGGCAGCGCTGCGATTGCTTTGTCAAAAGCGGAAATCTGTTCATCCCACAAGATGTCAATGAGCGGGTCGTCCCAGTTGCCGTGCAAGTAAAAGTCTGCGCGGCGGAAGTACGTCGCGGCAGAGAACCAAGTGTCTCTGACATTGATGGCATCGTAGGCATTGTCTGGGTCCTCGGCTTGGGCCTTTGTCTCATTCGCCAATGCGTAAAAGGTGTCTGAGAAGCTGGTAAAGTTGCCCGCATCAATGTTTTTTGCTGCTTGAAGAACTGGGGCTATGTCGGAGCCTCTGTAATAGGCCTGGCCGAGGGGGAGGAGTAACTCAAAGTTGAATGAGTCGTCCGAGCTGAGAGCAAGGGTTGGCCCATCATCTGCTGCAGCAGAAGCTTGAAGAAGTGTCGCAATGACACCAGAGGAAATGAGATTGCGAGGTAACTTCATTGTGAAGACTTGAAAAGACTTAAAAGAAGTGATTGGTGAATTATGTGCGTGGAGAACAATTACGCAGGTTTGCTGAGGTAGAAATCTTCAGATCTTTATAGAACAGACCACCATGAACCTATTCCCCTCATCACCAACTGTAGGATCAATTCGTGCTTGAAAATGGGGCTGTGCCGTTTCCCGTCGACGTCACTGGATTCTGACATGCATGAGACAATAATGTATCACAGACATTCTTGTGGGCCTTGACGGCCGATGAGCCATGGGATTTGAGCTGAAAGGGGGAATGTCGTTACGATCACTCATGTTTGTTGCGAGTGTTATGCGTAGAGAGTGGCTTATGATGAGCGCAAAGGCGTAGTCCATCGTTCTCGGTATTTGCCAGAGTAAAGACCCATAGTAAGCATACCCCTCGCCTGGAAGAACGACGAGGTTTTGTGAACGAGAGCGAGAGGGGCGCCTAAGATCTGCGTTCCCGGGGGCATGATCCTCGAATGGACCGAGTGGCTCCCGGTTTGCCGAATGGCTCCCGGTTTGCCGAATGCGAGCTCCGAATCTGTTGGTTGTGGGATCACCAACGGTCAGCAGGAGGAGTATGGCCTGCTGCAAGTGTGCCCTCCTGCGATTCTCGGGAAAATAAATGACATGGCAACATAACGTGAGGTTAGACGTTTACGAGCATAGTTTATTCCTCTCCAATGAGCGGCAGTCATTCCTCGTCAGCATAAAGATGCCATCTCAGCTGCGTGGAGAAACAGAACTCAGCCAAGACGCCACTAAGATGGCACAAGCAAGAATCTTGCGAAGTCCCCAATTTATTAAGGCTCGGGAGAATCCATTACCCGCTGCCCAGGCCTCAGCTACGGCGTCGTCGGCCTCAGTCTTGCAAGAGGATGCTTAAAGTGATTATACTAGGTCGTGCCTTCGCAAACGCAGTACTCGATCCGTCTGCGATCCCCTGATGCCGTAACCAAAGACACCATGGTCAATCTTGGACAGTCCAAAGGCTGTCACACCTGCAAGAAAAGGCGCATCAAATGCGATGAAGGCAAGCCGAGTTGCCAGCGCTGCGTGCGGACGGGCCGTGAGTGCGGAGGCTACCAGAAGAAAGCAGTTACTGTCCGGTTCAAACACGACGTTGCTGCTCGATCGAAGTCGCAAAAGCCGCCTGACGAGACCTGCAAACCGCCCCTGTCCAAACCACAAATTATTCCCTCACTACCGCCCGCCGAGCGCGATGCCACATTAGCCTTCTTTCTCCGCCATTTCGCAGCCATGGGGCGAGACTTTGCGTCCAGTCGAGGATTCTTCGAGATTTTGGGTCCAGTTGTCGCTAGGGAGCATCCGTCTTCTGCAGTGACAACCGCAGTCACCGCTATAGCTACAAGGTTGTATAGGTTGTGGCGTGTTACCCCACGTCCTCTGAGTAAACACGGTCCTCCGGAAATACTTTGCCTGGCCCTGAGTCGCCTGCAGCATGCTGTCCACGACCCAGTCGAGATGGAAAGCCCCAGAACTGTACTGGCTGACTTGGTGCTGCAATTCGACGAGTCCATAGCAGCCACATGGACCGGCGAACAGCCCAAAGTAACACACCATGATGGCGCCGTACCTCTCTTTATGAGCCAAGGATCAGAGTCCTACAGGAACATGTACAGCCATCACCTCGCGGCATATGTCCTCCACTACGAAGTCACCCTGGCCATTCGCAATGGGAAGCCCGTACCACCCCGCATCCAATCGTGGATAGTGGACGACAATATTCCGCCCAACCCGAGCTTCACGCTTGATCTTGCTGGCATTTCGGTTGCCAACGTGCAGAATCGCTTCTGGGAGATTATGCGCAGCCGGCAGGATGGCGCAAATTTCCAGAACCAACTTGGTAGTTTGTGGACAGATATCAAAATCATTGACGAGGATCTTCTCGAATGGGTTGCGACACTACCCGACGAGTGGCAGCCAGTACACCTGCCTAAAGTCAAGGAGTTTGATCCTCCCATCACCACATACAACGATTCTTGCGACATCGAACCCATCGATGTAAATAGCATCTACATGGAATACTTGGAGATGTTATCGACTGATCTTGTACCACATGACTCTCATTTTGCTTCACGTTGAACTGGAAGCCACTTTTATGCTGCGTCTCTCTAATGACTAATGCGCTGTTGGTACAGCACAAATTACTCCTCACATCTTGTCTACAATTCAAGGACTGGTGGACTCGATTTGCCTCGGCGTTCCCTTTTACCTTGGCAATCGTCAACACCGGTCAACGTCGCATGACTTAACAGATCCCGAGATAACGACACCAAGCTATCACGATCTTCTACCTAATGATGATGCTCTTCTTCGCTACCTTTCTAGCGAGAACTACTTGAGTACGGATAATCACAGGTATCATGTCGTTGTGCAAGGCCCTTGGCATATTTTGAGCTCCTTGGGCTATCTTTGCGTGCTTTTGTCTGGGGAGTTTAGACACCTGTTCGCCCCAGCTGTCAGACCGGGTCAGGCAGATTGGATCTTTGAGCAACTTTTGCGCACTACCAGAATTCTGGACGTAGGTTCAAGTGTTGATAAAGGTAAGAGAATTTTGTACGACAAAGGTCGGCAATTGTTAGAATGGTGATTTGGACTTGCATAAATGCACGAATAAATACAATGACGCAGACGTTTAAAAGACAGTAGCAGTAGGAAAAAATATGATTGACGTATCAGAGAGCATCCCTAAGCTACCTAGATACAAGATTCCAAAGAAAACGGCTTGCATGCTTTCAATAATCATCATCTCGCGTACACGGGCACGGCATCATTTTACGTAGACTAAAGTCCCAAGCCCTTAGTCTTTTGCAAGATTGCTTCGACTTCCTCTTGATGGGACGAGAAGTTGTCCACGAGATCATCCCACATCTTAGGCTCGTGTTCATGCTTCTTGTCACTGTTCCACGCCCAGTCGGTAATAGTGAACTGCCGGCAGCTCTCAAACATGAATGCGATGGCTCCCTTGGAGATTCGCATCTCGGGGGGAGGCTGGGCAGATGCGGCCTTGAATTCCTGTTGTGACTTATCGTTAGATGTTGACTTGGAGATGTTTCTTCCAGCTTACCTGGTAGGCTACGCCATGAGGTACCATTCCGCACTCGAACGAGACGCCGCCGGGTTGGAACTCATCAGACCGTCCTGCGTACTCGCCGTAGATCAAACCCATCAACTCAGAAGCCGAGTTGCGATGGTAGTAAGGCGGACGATAGGTGTGAGATGCAACATCCCACCGCGGAGAGAAGATGAGAAAATCTGCCAACGGCGCAGCGGGATCCCGAGATTTGGCTGTCAACACACAGAAGATGGATGGATCGATGTGATCAACCGAGATGGAGCCCACGTTGACAAACTTGGTCAGGTCGTATTTGTATGGCACGTAGTTCCCGTGCCATGCGACAACGTCAAAAGGACAGTGGTTTTGGGTACTCTTGAAGAAGCGACCGCCAAGCTTGTACACGATCTCCCACGGGTCATTGTGAGTGATGTTGTACTTGGCCTTGGGATGAAGGAAATCTCGGGCATTTGCAAGACCATTCGCACCGAGAGGGCCAAGCTCCGGCAGCTCAAAGTTGGCACCCCAGACCTCCAAGATATATCCTCTTGTCGGGCCCTCAACGGCCACCTTAAATCGCTGTCCCTTCTGGATGACGCAGATCTCGCCAGGCTGGACGTAGAGGGGACCAAACTCAGTCTGAATGTCTAGAGCGCCCTGCTGGGGAACGATCAAGAAGTCGCCGTCGGAATTAACAAAGGCGCGGTTCTCCATGCTCTTTGTGGCGGTGAATACGTGGGTTGCCAGACCCTCTCGCAGCGTAGGATCTCCCGAGCCGGCTATGGTGCGAAGACCGGATACGAAATCGGCGCCTTCGGTGACATCGAATGGAAGCTATCAGAGTCAGTCGTCAGGTAACAGCTTTGTGGCAAAAGCAGTGAGTACTTACCCATGCAAGCTGCGTCGGGGATACTTTTACACGTGGATTGAGAGGTAAGAAGCAGCTTTCGGTGCCTTCAACTGTCGGAAGATCGGTCTATTCAAAAAAGTTAGCGATGGGGTTAATGGCGAGCAGGTATCTCGTACAAATCCCTGGTGGGCAACGGCTGGTCGAGCTCTGTACAGCCACGCCTTCTTGTTCAAGTGACGCGGGGCGACGAACGCAGAGGCCGTCATCTGTTCTGTATATAGTCCAAACCTCACGGCTCGAGGGTTGTTCTGGCCATGGGGTATGGTCCCCGGAACAGCCTCAGATTCAAAATTGTTGTTGAAGCCTGGGAGGTACTGATAGGGATCATTCTTCCGGGTTGAGAATGAAGGAACGCTGCCGTCCTTTTGGGTCTCAGCCCAGTGAAAGATTTGTTGATAGTCGCTAGGATTAAACTGTGCTGTCATTTTGTGGAACTTGTCCTTTTTGAGACTGGTGACAAAAGTTTAGATGGAAGAGAAGAAAAGAAGTCAACATCTTGAGAGGGACGTGAGAGGGATAGCGTTCAAATACACCATCTGAGGCCGAAGCCTGTCCAAAGGCCGACGCGTACTGCGGGGGAAGTGTCAGATTCCCCGCGCGGGGCCTAGAGTTGGACGGTCGGCAGTTTCAAGAGGATGTCAGATTGCCCAATGGAAGAGGGCCAAAGGTCATCGTTTCCGAATTAAGTTGATCCATCTCCATCGTCATGGGGTCGTTAATCCATGCCTCGGGTTGTTGCGAGATGAGCAGTCTAGCGCGGCTCAAAGTCTCCGAAGGATGACATTCTGGGTGAGGATATATCAGGAAGCTTCGCAAAATCTGCCATAGCCGGATTACATCTTTTGTTCGTCTTTTGGCCCAACAATAACTTCATTTTTCTGCAAAAACTTCATGTATTCAGCAGTTAAATGTCGGAACCGTGATCATCTTCCTCCCAACTTGGCGGTGTTTGTCAGTGCTGACTGATGACGGTGTCGGCAATCGGTCGGAGAAATGGCGCCGAAACTTTACCGAACCACTTATAAGCCTAAAGGCACCTTATTTACCCTGTTGGCTAACTGTTAGTAACGATATCAAGGTACAAAGTATAGGTGACGCTTCTCAATTCCAGAGATATCATCATCTTCGAGGTTCCTACTGTTTACGTGTGTACCTAATGCAGACTTGTGACGATCCGAACCGAATTGCTATCAATAGCGCTTCAGCTTTCTGCCGTCTCTGCATTAGCCCGACACATATCACATTTATCCCCGCTCTCAGCTTCCATCATTCAAGTACTGCCACCTATCATTTTCCTGAAGGAGACTTTTCTTCGGGACGGATTTGTGGTCAGGCCGCTTTAGCTGCCGATATGTCATATTCACAAACAGAACGTTGGCTGAAATCTGTTGCGTGGCTGTTAAGATGACGCTCGCTGTTGCGTGGGCCAAGACAGAAGTCGATGTCAGATCAGGTCTGCCAGAGCATTGAAATACCTATTTAATAAGAACAATGTGTCACTTCGGAGCAGAAAACAAGCACCATCACCTCTTTGTTCTTCAATACCTTCTACTCTACCAACTACCAAGCCAGACAATCTTCGAACTCTGCCAACATGCCAGAAGAAGGTACTTATGGTATCAAGGGGCTTCCCCGTCCGCCAGGTGCCGTCAAGAAGACCAAAGAGATTCCGTTTGTTCCGGGCCTGCCAGTCCGCTACGAGATCTCTGATTTCGCAAGCAAACCAAAACTTCGCAAGCAGTGGACGCTGTTCGTTCTAGCACTAGAGAGGTTCAAGAGCAAGCATATCGAGGACAAGCTTTCCTACTTCCGTGTTGCTGGCATCGTGAGTTCTTCTTCTTTTATGCAGTAGTCCCTAGAGCAATACTTACCAAACTAAAAGCACGGATATCCTGAAACGTCCTGGGACGGTGCACCCGAGCCTAAGCAGGATCCTGACCCGAATGTTAAGCAACCCCCTGGAGCGCAGCCCTTTGGTGGCTACTGCAACCACAACGGCTTGAACTTTCCCACTTGGCACCGCCCTTACATGTTACTTTTTGAGGTGAGCCTGCCGATAATCATTTTCGGAGATATGCACTAACAAGAACAGCAATGCATCTGGGACAACATGAAAGCCGTCATCGACCATTGGGTCAAGAGTCATGAGTTTCCTGCCAAGGAGGCCGAGAGCTGGTACACAGAGGCAGACGCTTGGCGCATGCCGTACTGGGACTGGGCTCGCAAGCAGAGCTATACTGAGGATTTTGCCTACCCGCAGATCCTAGTCCAAGGTCCTGTCCGCATCTGGGTCCCGCAAGAAGTCAAGCATGTCTACCCTCCCAGTGGCCTTTATGCAAACCCATTCTGGGGCTTTGAGAACCCAGAGAAGGACGAGAATGGTGATCCCCTGCCATTTGGTTCCATGCCGGAGGACAAGAAGCAGTGGAACATTAAGGATGATCCTGTGGACCACGGAACGTTGCCCCCTCAGAACAAAGATGATAAGAACCAATGGATTCCGGTAAGATCGTCGAGATGACAATTGTATCAGTACTGACTGTTACCAGTGGAGCTTGTGTTCGGGAATCAGCCGATACGGCCTGTTCGTCTCCAGGAACGGTAAGACATTCCGGGGTCTCCAGGGCGTCAACAACTCTTGGCAGGCGAATACCAACCTCTCCAGCATGGAGGACGACAGATGGTACACGTCTCAGATTGCCAAGGACAACAGGATCAAATGGAACCCTGGAACCCTTGCTGATGCCGTCAACCGCATGTATTCTAAAGATTACAACAAGACCTGGGGACAGTTTGCGTCTACAAAGTGGCTTGCGGAAGGCCACGCCAACCTTCACACGGGCTATTTGTCCTTGGAGTATATCCACAACAATGTCCACGTGAGTCAAGCAACTTCCTGGTTCTTCTCAATTTGAAATGGCTTCTAATCCCTTCTTGATAGAACATTGTTGGTGGCACTCAGTTTGGTACCGGAGTTGGCCACATGAGTGACGTCCCCGTCGCTGCCTTTGACCCCCTCTTCTGGTTGCACCACGCGTATGTATTTCATACAACTCTCTCACACCAAGTGTGTATTAACCAAAGTCTAGCCAGGTTGACCGTCTGCTAGCCATCTGGCAAGCTCTCAACTGGAATCTCTGGTGGGATGACAAGGAAGCCGGCTACGTCGGCGAGGGTGGCAACATCAGAGATGACCAGCCAGATGACCCTTTGGAGCCGTTTCACACCAAGCACAACGGTGACCCCAAGATTGACATCTGGACTGCCACCAAGTGCCGAGATTGGACTGATCTCAACTACAATTACGATGATCTCGCGGGTCTAGCTGATAAGGCTGTCGGGGATGATGGTACGCTCAACGAGGAGAAGTTCAAGCAAGACTTGCAGGCCCACATCAACATTACTTATCCCAGCACAGCTCACCTAGTCCAGGCCATCCGTAACGACCATGACCTCCAAATACCCGTTGGTCTCGCTCCTAGTATCCATAATCCTAGTCGCAAGTGGAATGACTATATCATCAATGTCATCTACGACCGCTATGCGCTCGACGGTCGCTCTTATACCATCGAGTTCTACCTTGGAGGGCCAAAGGGCAAAGACGAGACAACTTGGACCCGCGAAAACTTCGTCGGTCAGGTCTACACCTTTGGTGGCGGCGTGCGCAAGAAGGACTCCTGTGCCAATTGCAAGACCCAGTCCGAAGCTGGCATCCTTTCTCGCGGTCAAGTTCCTCTGACCATTCAGCTCCTGCATCACACTCTGGACGAGGTCAAGGATCACGACCTCAGTGACTTCACGGGGGTCGAGAAGTACCTCTCCATGCATCTCCGGTGGAGATACATCGGCTTCGGGGGCTGCGAGCTGCCCCCAGAACAGTTTCCCAAGACCAAGATCTGGGTACTTCGGGGCCAGGGCGAGCCCCGTCTCGAGACTGCTATCCGCGCCGCCGAGGAGCCCATTTCCGAGACCATCCAGCTCTACTCGCTGAAGCTCAGCTCTATCGGAAAGGCGCCGGTCGCGCTGCCCCCTGTTTACAGTGAATATACGTTTTTACCTTCGATCACTGAGGGCAAGCCCGGTGGTTTAAAGGATGGTGATATCAAAACAGAGGCCTCGCATTCTATGACTTGAAGAATTTAGGCGGTGTGCGCACGATTCGGGGGGCAAATGCAAAGGAAATGTTTATTTGTTCGAAGCTGCCAGTCAGCAACAAGGGCCGCCGGACGGCAAATTGAATGCTTTGTCTATAAATCTCAAACCCCAATACAAGACGCATTTTGGCCTTCTCGAAACATTCAAGATGATAATTCAATTCACTCGTGGCTTGATACGACAAGTGCGCGAGTAGAACAAAATCAGTTTATTTGAAGAAGTCACTGGTCTCAAATAACCACCGGTTAGTCTCGTCAACTGTGCTGTAATCTCCAACCTCAAGTTTAAGGTCTCAAATGTGTTATATCGTAATTCTGCAAGACTTAGAGCATTCCATTATGTTTTTGTTGCTATGTATATAACTTCAGCGAGACTGGGAACCTAATCCTTCAATAAATTAATTAATCAACTTGTTAATAACGTTTATTGAAGAGCTTAATTTAAGCTCAATTCTCATCCAAGTCAGTATCCCCATCTTCTTCCTCATCATCCAGAGACGATTTAGTAATAATTTCTTGAACCATAGAGGTTACTGCATGCAGTCCAACTTCTTCATCCCCTTCCTCATCATCACCCTCACAGTCAAGAATACTTTCTACGTCCTGTCCAAGTTCCTCCACAAACCCAAGAAGCTGATTCTGCTTCACATATCGACCGTGAGTGCCCCAATATCGCGTTGCCTTGCGCACTTCTTGGTGTTGAACGTTGTCATCCTTTGAGGCCTGAGACCAAGCTGTCCGGAGAATTGAATTCATAAAGGTCCACCACACATAACGTGCTCGTGGCCTGAAGTCGGTTTGGAAAACGAGCTTCCGATTATGCAGGTCAAGCAACTCCCCAATACCGATATTATCCTGTGGCGAGTATGAATCGTGGTTGACTTCTCTGTTTGTTTTGTCAATAATGATGACTTTGTAATCTTTGACGTCCCTTTTTTCCCAATCTCGGATACGGTCTTGTCGCTCTTCTTGGTCATCCATAGGAAACTCCGGATTGGCGGGTTCCAAATCAATATCTGGGACAATAGCAATGAGGCCACGATCCAGAGCCTTCTCAATGCGTGATTCCAAAAAGAGCCCATTCAGCGGCGAGAATATTTCGTCTCTGGCCCCCTTCCCAAAGATGTCGTCCATCATTGATTCTTGACGCCAAGGGAAAAGGTGTGCTGCATTTACCTGGCTACGGTGGAAGGATGTAGCCAAGATAGGATCCCATCGGTAGTCCTTATAGTCGCGAACAGGATAGTATTGCTCCAGCATCTGCTTGACGAAGTTGCTCTGGGCACTGGACGATCTGGTCCCAGCACCTCCAGGGAGGTCCAGTCCCACTCTGGACGTCGAAAATAACCTCAAAAACGTCTCTCGACTGGAGTACAATCGGCTCGAAAGTCGCTTGCGGTGCTTTTCCATGATACTTCCATACTGGCTCCAGCTATCATAGTGAAGTTTCATTTTTTTGGCCTCACCTTGGTCATGCCAATTCCCCTCAAACTCGAATCTCCTAAGTTCAAGTTGGGACTTGACCACGATTTGGTCTTTTTGGAGCTCGGAGATTCGTATATAACTGGACCAATACTCTTCATCCATAGAAACCTTTCGTTTGAGTTTCTTTCGTAAACCAGAAAGCTCCCAATTTGCCTTCATCAGGATATTATGTAGTTCCTCTGTGCTCTTGTTCAAAAATTTGTCATCCCAACTTGGCTTTCGTTTCTTATTTTCGTCGTGGGACAAAGATGAGGTTCTGTCTGGGATCGGATATGGTCGATCTCGTGAGGCTGCAGGTACCTCAACATGAGCTTTCTTTGGGGAAGCGTAATGAGGCATTGTGTCGTAAAATGAAAGAGAGACTGGAACCTTTCAATGGGTGGTGGTACTGAGAAGTTGGAGTACTGAGAAGTTGGAGTACTGAGAAGTTGGAGTACTGAGAAGTTGGAGTACTGAGAAGTTGGAGTACTGAGAAGTTGGAGTGTTAAGAAGTTGGAGTCTCTGGAGAAGCAATTGGGATGGACTTGGATGGGCTTGTCGGGCTCTAGCTGAGGGGGAGATGGTCTTTTATATGCATGCTCGGGACAAAAGGGTGCATTACAAACAAACGGCTATATGAGTCACGTAGGTATTAGAGTATACCGTCGTGCATATATTTTGCTCGGGTTCTTTACAAATCTCTGCAGCTTTCATGGTTTGGCAATGGTTAGCTGGGCAACCTCCATGGTTTAGCAGTGGTTGGGGGCAGCCATCAAATCAAGGTAATAGTGTACCTTGGCAACTTAAACCTTATAGAACAGATAATCTGCACAAGACTTTGTGGCGCCTGTGGCCTGGACCATCAAGGGATAAAGTAACCCAATCAAACCAGTAGTAGGTAGGAAAAACAACAGAGGCTCATACCCAAGCCAAATGTCCAGTAAACTCAAATCAATAAAGTTTAATGTAAAAGATCTCAACAACTTCCTTCAAACAACAACCCTTTCGGAGGCAACCCGATTCATCATCAACTTGACATGTTTGTTGGAATGTGTGATCCTGCGGCAGTGATTTCAACCTTGATTTCAACAATAAAGAACAAATAATTAAACGCCACTTGCCGGTACACAAGCCACCTGGTAAACTCGCCACCTAGGTACTTGCCTACCTAGAAAGCTGATGACCTTGATGAAAGATCTCATCGTGACCTTGATGGGGGAAATACAGACAGTCAATTAATGACAATTTTCATCTGAAAGGTAGCGTAGCATCTAGAGTAGACTGATCATAAGTCTTCAGATATACGTGGGTTTCATGAAGGATCTACAACATGTACAAAATGATGTCGTGAGCATTGTTGCATCCGTGAGCAGCGGCCGGTACGTGCTGGGGGCATCCGAACGAAGAGGGGATCATGTCTGAACAAGCTCCCAGGTTCGGTCACTTTACCCGTACTTTATTTAGTTAGTTCAATGCGAAGCCTGTGAGGCGACCAGTTGATGTCTGTACGAGAGGGTAGGGCTGATCTTTTCCCCCATGAGCACCGGATAGCTAAGCGATGCCACGAACCAAGCAACTAAGAAACCTGAAAACTTGATTAATAAACGGCGATCCAGGCGCTGACCCGAACCTCCGCCTTAAAAGACCAGAATAATAACGCGATGAAACCCTCAAAGGATCCGTGCATATTTTCCCGTCCAGTGCTCGATGGTCTGCGGATGAGCTTTGGGGGCCAAAACCAGCCTTCTTACAGGGCTGGTACGCCCAGTTCAGAGAGCGTCACCTTCTGATGAGCAGGCTCTGCTGCCTAGCCACTCGCTAGCCGAGGGCAAATTTGGTTTGTTTCGCAATACGCCTCGCTGCATGTCTCGCTCCACTACGCCCTGGAAGCCCTGCTCAGGCCACAAGCCTGGCCAACCGCACGCCAGGTCGCGTACCAGGATTCTAATCCAGCTGAGAAATGACGTCGTAGTGAGCATCCTGAATTGGATCATGATAATTTTAGCTTCTGGAGCTTTGTGGCTCAAAACGCGATTATGTACTGATCAAGTCGCTTGTCTCCGCCCATCTCCAGAGATCTCAAATCTCAATTGCAACTTTCGTCAATGAAGCAGAGCCGACAGTCACCAGCAGTGCCTTGACATTGCTGCAAAGCGACGGCAATGGAGCTTCGTGGGCTGACCAAGTCGTCGCCAACTCGATATTCGCTGCACTCTGAAGACCCGGACGAGTCAGATTCCGCAAAGTCAGCAGCTCCCCGGGCTCCCCGGCGCTCCGCGACCAACGCTGGCTGGAGGTCCGGTTTGTTGTTCGGTGCCAGCAGCTGCATCATTGTCTTTGCCATCAATCTGGGAGTCACCATATGGTCCACAACTCTGCCAGAGGGAGCTGCAGATGAGGGCCACATCCGGAGGATCCTCAAGGAGGGCGCGTGTTCAGAAATTCGAAAGTACAACGTCGGCCTGCATCTCGCCATCAACGTCTTCAGCTCCCTCCTCTTGGCGGCGAGCAATTATTGCATGCAATGCCTGTCAGCTCCCACTCGATCCGACATTGATAGGGCACATTTCCAGGGAAAGTGGTTGGATATTGGAGTTCCTAGCTTTCGAAACTTGTCCGATATTCCCAGGAAGAGAGTAGTGCTATGGAGCCTCTTGGTGTTGTCATCGGTTCCTTTGCATCTCTTGTGAGTTTTCCCGGTTGCCTGTTGTACTTGTAACATCTGATCGAGATGCTCACATCGAAAACAGCTATAACTCAGTCGTATTTTCGTCACTGTCAGCTGTAGACTATGTTGTTGCCAGCGTTAACCAGACTGACCCGGCAAGTGCGACATTTAATCTTACCTTTGCGGAAGCCAATAAGACATCAGCGTTACAGTCCTTCTATAACATGACGTATTGGTATGGCGTCGAGTATTTCCCAGACGTCAAGGATCTCTGGGATGATGCCAGGAAAGATCAGCTTCAGAATCTCACCACTTCCGAGTGTATCAACAAATATGCCACGGCTTTTCAGACATCTCGAGGCAACGTTCTTTTAGTTGGCGCCGCCGGCTCCGATACAGACTGGCAAGGCATACCGCTTTTCAGGCAGTATGTTGACTTTAATTCTTACACTGGCGCCGACGCCTATGACTGGATTTGTTCCAATCGTTGGGACGGTGAGGACACATGCCGGAGCATATTGCCATCACTCAAGAAGGATGCGGATGATTGGAGTCCCTTTGAGACCCGAATCGAGTATTGTCTTAGCAAGCTGGAGACTGAGCACTGCCGCCTCAACTTCAGTCCCCCTTTGGTAGCCATTGTGTTGGTTTCAAACGCCGTAAAAGCCTGCATTTTGTTGTACACCGCCTTGCGACCGCCTGAAGAGCCCCTTTTTGTTCTTGGCGATGCCATTGAGTCGTACCTTACAACACCAGATGCATTCACCTCTGATAGTTGTCTGGTCTCTGCGCAGAACGTTATGGAAGGGAAAAAGAGGAATTGGGCTGGGCCTCGCGAATGGTATCCGTTTAGGAGGAGATGGGCGGCAGCTGTCACGAAGCGCCGATGGGCTACCAGCACCTTGTTGTGAGTAACCCTGCCCCTGAACCGTGTGAAGCAATGAGTACACTGGACTGACTAAACGGTAGATACTTGACTGCGCTGGGCGTATCACTCTTTTTCCTTGTACGAGGCATTCTCGGCATGGACGGCCCAAGCGATCTCAAAAGCCTGTGGAATCTGGGCTTCGGGGCAACCACAGAAGTGTGTCTGATCAAGCAGGATTCTGCCCCCTTTCGATACAACAACGCCAAGATCATTCTCAACATTCTCCTCGCGAATATCCCGCAGTTCTTGTTTTCTATCTTGTACTTTCAGTACAACGCTCTTTTTACAGGCATGCTTGCGGCAAAGGAGTGGAGTGAGTTTGGGTCTAGGAGGAAGAAGTTGAGAGTGTCCTCAGATCCAAGAGGCGACCAACGGTCTCGTTACTTTTTGCAGCTGCCATATCGCTGGAGCGTGCCATTGCTGCTCATGTCCATTCTTATTCATTGGATGTTATCTCAGAGCATCTTTGTGGTCGCTGTCGAAAAGCCGGAAGACACAGAGGATACAACGCTGTACTCTACATGCGGCTACTCACCAATCGCAATCATTGCAGTCATCTTGACTTCTGCAGTGTTGATCGGTGCCGTCGCCGTCACAGGCTTTCGCCGGCTGCCCACGGCAATTCCGGTCGTGGGCAGCTGCAGCATCGCAATTGCAGCGGCGTGCCATCACCCCCAGGGCCTTGCACAGCCAGAGGAGCCCCTTTTACCGTTGAAATGGGGTGTCATGGGTATTCATGGTGGGAATCCCGAACAGGGCGGCATACCACACTGCGGCTTTTCCAGCGAGTATGTCGAGGAACCTCAATTTGGCGTTACGTATTCTTGAGAGAAGAAGTACGGCTGTACAAAGTAGACTACCTAAGATCTAAAAGAGAATAGACTCATGTACAGAATGCTTGTTCCGGAGATGTATGTGACTGGTTGTGCCAACTGTCAAAAGTAGGGGATGTAATACTCTCCGCCGTTTTGGGCTTATAACTCTTCCTGAATCTCAATTATTTGATGGGTAAAATTATACATCTTGTGCATATGGAAATGCTTACATTGTGGTATTTCCAATCGCCTAGGTACCCACGGAGTGCATGAGCTGCTCCATGCGTAGCTGCAAGGTAAGCAGTGACACAAGCCAACGACTTAAACCTGAAACCTGCCTCAGTCTCATCAGCTGTTCCTTCACACTCAGTTCATTCTGCCACTACTCACCACCTAGCGCGAAGGATGTCCCTTACAACAGAACCAACACGCTGTTGCATCCTCCGAGCATTGTTCCGTACAAAAGTTCGGCGTGGTATGTAGCATTCCTCTCACTACCGAAGATCCAAACATACAGCGAGGGATACCAGCTGTGACGGTTACATCCTTTAGTTTGACTGGTCCCAAGAATTAACCGAGGATTTTTCGGAGGACTGCATTGCTGCCATGGGCCTTCTGGGTGGTTACTGTGGTTCTGATGAGAAATCCAGCAATACTGTTGGCGTAGACGTGGGATGCGACACTTATAACTACATCGTGATCCAGATCTAAAGCGAGACTACGACCACCGAGGCTCCTGCTACCACCACAACGGTTGATCCAAACTACACAGCAATCATTCCAAGTGATCAACAATGCTTCGCTGAAGCGAACCACAAAGACCACGGGGCGGTCGACCCAGGGCGGAGATTGGTCGACGACTACGGGATACAGCATCATGAGAGCCAACTACGAGAATTGTAAGACACCTCTAGGATGACTGCTCCGATATGATTGATACTAATGCATTGATAGGAAATAACGGTGGCATAGGTGGATTCATTCAGGAGGGTTGTCTAGAGTACCGATTGGAGGGCTTTGACACTTATGATGATTAGATTTTTTCAGTATTGGCCACGGCCAGAATCTATTATCAGTAACGGATGAGATCGATTGGAGTCCCATCCTTTTGCATGAAGGACTCCTATCTTGTTTCCGATTGGACAGTGTAGAAAAATAACAAATGAGGGTCATATAAGAGCTCATCTGCTTCCATCTACAACTGATAGTTACTCTCTTGATGAGGCTCAGCTATTTTGTGTCAAAGCTGACACGAAATCGATACATGCTCTTAACCTTAACCATGACTCGTTAATAGAGAGCTGCAATCGTTATGATCTGATAAAGCGGACAGTAACATTGATGACGCTCGGAGCGGCAGGGGCAGTGGCAGGGGCAACGGAAGCGGAGGCCGGGACGGACGAAGAAACGGGATTTCGGCCGAAGACGTGATGTGATCGTCCCGATGAGGAATGGAAGTGAAAATCTATCGTGCAAGGTCTCAGCAGTATTTCTAATCAGCGGTGAAACTTCCTTCCGTGTTTCTGGCGTGATGTTGCTAACAGCTCTTGATAACGCGTGATGTAGAATACTTAGGTGAGCATATTCCATCTTACTGCATACTCCTTTTGCTGTATAGTCCTTTGTCCCGCGTCATAGTTTGTCAATATCTCCTATAGTAAAGCCGCCTCATTCCCTTCTCAATCATGGTCTCAGAGAAACTGATTGTTGTCTTTGGTGCCACGGGCACCCAGGGCGGCTCTGTCGCCGACACGTTCCTCAAAAGGGGTTGGCAGGTTCGCGCCGTTACAAGAAACCCTACGAGCACCAAAGCAAAGTCACTGGTATCACGGGGTGCACAAGTTGTCAAGGCCGATTTGGACGATCCCTCTACGCTACCGCATGCTCTACAAGATGCGCACGTGGTTTTTGTAGTCACGGATTTTTGGGGTTTGTACAACGACCCGGCAAACAGAGACAAGCCGAAGCCAGGTCAGGCCCTGAATGTTTGGGCACACGAGCAGGAGAAACAACAACTGCGAAATGTATTTGATGCGACGGCCAAACTTTCCTCTTTGGAACGGCTCGTCGTCTCATCTTTGTCTCACGCCTCCAAGTGGTCCAAAGGGAAATATAGGAACGTTTATCATTTTGATTCAAAAGCACTTGCAGTTGAATACCTCAAGCAAACCTACCCTGACCTATGGGCAAAAACCAGCCTTTACCAAGCTGGCTATTTCTTGAGCAACTTTATGGCGAGTCCAATCACAAAGCCGACCAGGGTATGAATTTCGCATTTTGCGAATAATAAGACAATATTGACGAAATATTTAGAAAGAAGATGGCAGCTTCCAATTCTTTACCGGCCTCGACCCCACAGCCAAACTCCCCATCATTGCCGCTGAGGAAGACTCTGGACCTCTGGTCCTCTCCCTGGTAGAAGAAACGCCCGGGAAAAACCTCATCGGTTACAGAGAGTGGTTGACTATGAACGAGTTAACAGAAGCTTTCACAAAGGCCACCGGAATCGCGGCTACGCAGGTTCCCAAGGGTGAATTCTTCCATGCACTTCCCCCAGATTTGAGAGAAGAATTGGAAGAAAACTGGATCTACTCGAGCGAATTTGGGTATGAAGGTAGAGATGACCCGACAGTTATCCATCCTCACCAGGTAAGTTGGCTGAATCTCCCATCTCGACCTTTGTTAATGACTGAAACGGGATATAGCTGGATTCCCCTCCCCATCTGGATAGTGTTGTAGATTACTTCCGCAAGCAGGACTGGTCCAAGATTTAAGGATTCAACGAACAGTAGATAGAAGTATATATCTGACGGAGAGCCGAATTAATATTCCTTACCGCTCAAATTGAGGAGAAAAGTCAAGCGCACTCGCGACCTTATTTCTCTGTCATGAGCAGCTTCTATACGTATTTGCTTGATCAGTTGCATAAGAAGGGACATCATAGCATCCACGTCAGATATTAGGTCCTCCTGGAGAAAGTCCGCCCTAGTACGACCAACTTAGTTCTGTGTTAAGAAGAAGCTGCCATCATTTACTTCTTGTAGTAGGATTAAGTTGTAACCTATTATAGGTCCTTCCAATTTGCCATTATTATTGCCTTAAAAGTATATTAGCAAGATCCTGTCACTATTTACTTAAATGAGTCCCAGGTCCCGCGCATAATGCTCAAGACGCAGGATCCTGACTTCAAAGTTCAAATTTGCGGACGAGTCGTCCCCCTCTTAGCGTTGTTAAGGCGCTCGTATACCATATCCTCAGTTATATAATCAGAACCATTGATAGATTCGAATGCGGGAAGTAGGACAGCTTCGTCAACTTCCTTGTACTTTCCACCCAGAACCTGGACCAGTTGTCCGTTCCGAGATGTGTCGGCCATGAGCAAAGCTGCGGCGCGAGCAACGACCGACGCAGGCTGAACTGGGACCCCGATACTTCCAAGCAGTCCTTTCAGATCTGGGAGCACGTTGCTCTCTGTCCAGCTTGGGGCTAGGCTGTTGACTCGGATCGGCAATCCCGCCTCCTTCAGAACAGGTACGATCGCCCGTCCGAAGCCCAGGACTCCATGCTTCCCCGAGGCTGTGGAAGACGATTAGTCATAATTCTCAATTCGAACTGAAAAAAGACGAACCATAGTCTGGTGCACGAAATCGTTGCATAGCCGTCGTGGAGGAGGTAGTAACAATACTGCCACCTTCGGATTGCTGTCGTATGTAGTATATACCTAGAGTAGCTGTATTTATAATACCACGCAAACCGACATCCAACACCGAATGATCCGGTTCCTTGAGATCCCCATTTTCATCTAGCTCGGCAGAGACGAAGTTTGCACGGGGGCCGAGACCGGCGTTGGCGAATACATGATCAACACTGCCGTAGGTCTCTTTAGCCTTCTTGAAAAGGGCAACTTGGTCTGCCCAGACGGTGACATCAGTCTTCACAAAGGTGAATGAGCCTTCTGGTTCCTTGGCTAGAGGCCGGATGTCCGCACTGACGACGGAAGCTCCCAGCTCGAGAAGGGTGTGCACTGTGGCAAGGCCAATACCAGAAGATCCTCCTATAAGATCATTTCAGTGTGGCTAGCTTTATGGTTAAGCTTTCGAAGTTGGAAGTAAATACGTACCAGTCACAATAACCACCTTGCCTTTGAGGCCGGTCAGGTCCTTGTCTTCGATAACAAACTCAGCCATGGTGATAAATTTGAAAGGAGAATAGAGAATGAGGAACCCGGGTGGGAAGTTGAGTTCATTTAAACAACAATGAGGGGTTAAAACAGCGAACTATGCTGCACCGACACTTATTTGGAGATCACTAGGTGACTGGAAAGACCGCAGATACCCATACCTATGCCAATCCGAACTCGTACAACATGGATAATGAGTAATTGCTCAAAGTCTATCCTTGAGACAACCCCACTGACGTTGCAATCGTACAAATCGATAATGCTGTAACGGCCTAGTCCCGTGGAAACTAAGACAGGGTAGAGTAGCATCGTATGCGCATACGTGTTGGTTTCGTTGATCAAATGACGAAACGAGCAGGGCTCTGCTTCGAATTTGCTACGACACATTGCATCGGCGGGTAGGTCGGCTGCCCGTGTTCCGCGACGCGGAACTTTTTGTACATATTTACCGAGGGATGTGAACGGGCTAGGTTGTTGCGGGGTAAGTAGTAAATGTCTAGGCTTCATATGAAGTCGAGATGCGGAAATACATAGGGGTGACTTGTGTGAGATTCTTGCTATGGTGAGGAAGTCAAGACAGACCAAAACGATGAAGAGTGAAGCTTACGAAGTACAACCGAGACGTGGGTAGTTGTGCGGTCACGCTTGTTGTATTTGTGAACGTGGATCACTCTCACTTTCTAATCTTTCCTAGATATGGCCATGATAGGCGCAGAGGGAAACGATCCGGGTTATGATCGTCGGCTCAAGAGCGCGATAGATACTCGGTGTGCTCCTCAAGGTCTGGTAGCGATGTCGGCAGGTGGCTCTTGGCTGGCGGCACCCTGTCAAACCAAGTCGTTATCCATCTTTTTGCGTTTTGTGTAGTCATATAGGGAGTTTATTGATATTGAATAAGCAGACTCATTCTATTGGTCGTCTGGCTTGCCGACTACTAAGTCGACTTCCGACACTTGAGACAGCGAATGTAACTCACAGCCACAGTAGCAACGACGCACATCGATTGGCCAAATCCCTGCCACGAAGGAAATCCACGCGCTTAGAATTTTATATAGATCTAGGACTCAACAGATGGCAGAAGTAGCGGGTCCTTGATTAGTCGCACCATGTCCTCAGTCTTGATTCGAACAGATACATCGACGCCGTTATCCGTCCATAGTTGTGACGACTTCCCCGGCGCTTCCTTGATCAAAATATTACCATCCATGTCCGGGACAATGCCTTCAACGTAGATGCATGTGCAGCCCAACCCGAAATCGATCTCGTACATTCCCGCTCGAGCCCATGTCGTGACCAAGATATGTCGTCTCCCCAAGAATGCTTGCCATATACGCTGAGGTGACTTCTCATACGCTACACTGTGAAGATGTGCTGCTATGCTGTTCTGATCGACGACTTTAAGGAGTGTCCGGCGGATTTGAGTAGCTGCTATAGAAGGATTTAAAGGCTGTGCAACCGCGGATCCGGGCATCTCAATGTTTATCATCATGGTTGGCGATCCGAAGAACCTGTCGCTGAGCTGAAAAGACTGACGGACACCGTGAACTAGATCACAATGGATCGAATCGTCGTCGTTGCTGAGCCCACGAGCACGCGCAATGCAAGACCAAATATGTCCCAAGACTGCATCATGACGGCTTAGCTTTTGAGAAGCATCTCTTTTAGCTTCTTCCCAAAGTAAATCAACCTGTCTACGGTTGAAATGTATAACATAATTTGACACGGGCGCCGTGATGTCCCACTCGGCCCAGGGCATTACTCTCCCCGCAGGTACCAAGTCTTCCTTGTCAAAAGGTGCCGGGATCTGGAATGGCCAAGGATAACTTTTTGATGAGGCCCACCAGTCATATCGATGCAAAGGTAAATTCAACGCTTTTTGGATGATGGCTGCGTCCGGCTCGGGTATGTTGATATCTCCCGCTGCTTGGTTATCAAGCAATGCTGGGTCAAAAATGGGCTTTATATCTGGCGTGGGAGTTCCAGCTATCCTCGTGCCACTGACAAGAGCCCAATCCTTGACAAAATTAACAAAAGTTGTCGTATCAGCCATGGGATGGGTGCTCTTGAGAGCTAGAACAAGGCCTCCGCAGGCGAGTTGTGTGACTTGAATTGCCATCAATGGCTTCAACGCTCCGGATTCGTCCTTTTCATTTGGTTGGAGGGAATGTGCGAGCTTAGTGGCGGGTATGAAAGTCATGAATGGCACTTTTTGACAGTTCCAGATTGGTTTCTCTTCCGTTCGCCGTGTAGGGTAGAGTGAGTCTGCGGTCTCTGAGCTGGTAGCCCAAGTAAAGTCGACACCTGGATCTTGAGAGGTGCCAAAATGAGCATAGATACGACCGAATCGACGCGCATGAGGCGCAAGATGGGCTGCTTCTGCTGGGGCCTCTCCATCAGTGGTGCTGATAACTTTGAGATGGCCGCACCATTGAGGGTAATGCTCCAATGTGATAGCCAGAGATGATCGCAAATGGTGGTACATGTCAGATTGCGCAACTCTGGAGAACTCTGGGGGCGAAAACAACCAGACAGCACTTCCGTATGCAAAGTTTGCCGTGGTGCAGTCCAAGAGTGAGAGGGCCACGACCTTTTCGTCACATCGTGGCACGAGCCTCTCGGTCTTCACGACGGAGATTCGAGCAGACATGGTGAATCTCGAGACGCAGAAGAGCTGACGGGGAAGCTGCGGAAATAACCAGAGACCGGGTTTGGGTGTCAGGCCTGACAATGCTCCCTGATGCTATTCTCAAAGACAGCCCAGGTTTGCAGAAATATCTGGGTACTTATCATCACAGGGAGGTGCTAGAGGATGCAGTAAAACCGACCAAAACAGTAGGGACCACCTAAAATAGCGCAAGTGAAGGGCATGGACCTAGCCCTTTTCAGTGGGCTAATCATGAGACATAATGAGACATTCAAAAAGAAGACAAAGGTAGACATAGCACGCAATATCCACCAAGGTCTCCTTAGGCTGGCGTCGTTATTCACCCGTTGAGACTCGATCAACACCTCAATACCGACTCCATTGTGTTAGGTAGTAGAACCGGCAGGATGTGCTTGGATACCAGAAGACTCGGAGACAAAACTCAAGCTCGCCAAAAAATCTACTTTCTTTTTAGAGCTGAGCTCTGCCGCTCGAAGCTGAGTTGGTGCTGAGCTTGGGCTGAGGCCAAGTGAGGTTAGGGGTCAGGGTGCTAAGCCGTCGCACTCTGCATTCCGTGTATTGTGAAGCGCGTTGGGTCAGTCAGGGGACGAAACACCATGCCTTCTAGCGCCCTCGCCGTCACGCTGGCCTCCGCCAGAGGTTGGCATAACATAACCTTCTGCTTGTGAACCAGTAGGTAATCTCTTGCGCGTTTCTACCTTCTTGCCCGTGCGTGCATCGGCGTTTAGACAATCCGTGAGGATTTTACCGTCCCTACCTAGCTAATAGTAATAGGGCATTGGGCGCTAGGCGCCGGCGAGGCGAAGGACAGCCGTGTCGAACACTGTTATCATGGGCCGTCCCGAGCAGGCATGAGGCCGCCAGGCTTACTGATGATTCTAAAAAATATGACTGGGGAAATGGTGCAGTGTCTATCTCGTTCAATCGAGCATATCCAATGTCTCCTAGACACGCTGCATCGTTTCATCCTACAAGGGACTACAAGCTCGACCAGGACGTCCCATATCCAGGACGTCCCATATAGCAATGATTCCGCTGCTGGAAATTGAAATATAAACCCCGGATGTTTGCACTTCCGCAGCGGATCCCGTTTTACGACGAACAATGATATGAAGGCTCTGGACCTTGGAAACCAAGCCCGTCTAGCGAGGTGCTTCCCGCCCGCATCGTTTCAGGTGTATGAAGCTAGCAACCAACATGCATATTGTGTAAGACGAACCAACAACCATAGCAAATGTAGGTCTGTTGGTGATAGCCATTCGATGAAACAGCAGGAACTCGTTTCCAAATTAGGAATCACGGCCGGCGGTATCTTCAAGGGAGTGTCGCGCAAGAGCCCGCCTTCAAACCTAGGAGTTGGCCCCTTGATTCATCTAGCTACCTGCAGTCACTTTCGCCCTCCTCCGTTCTCTTCTCCTACCTCCAATCTCGTTTTTTGTCTAGTCTAAATATCTACCGCGATCATATTGTATTGCATGCTTTAGTTCTCTTCATCTGCCTTCGCTCTCATTGACCATTCACTCGTAGCATCCGTCTTCATTCACTTCTACATTTTCTCAACAGAATGGCGTCTAATGTCCTCGAACGCCCGGCTCTGGGACAGGTTGCCGCTCTAGGAAGTCTCTACGATGCTCGTAGCGACGTCTTCCTCCCATTATCCCTGTTCGACGAACCTCTTCCTTTAGATGCCGTGAAGACCATCCATCACCAATCGAACAAAAGTAAAGTTATCAACGGGGATACCTTCACAGAGAAGTTTGACGCGTGTGGCATCGATGGTGAACTGGGTGTCAGCGTCCTGGCTGGACTTGCCAAGGTCGAGGGATCCGGCCTCTACTTGTCCGACAAACGCGACACGCATCATGCCGTGCAGTCTTCTCTGCATTACGAATCCAGGACTGTCGAAGAGAAACTCAACATTAAGGAGTGCGTCGCGCCCAAAGCTTTGGAGACTGATGTCGCTACTCACGTTGTGACTGGTGTTTGTTGGGGTGCCCGCTACGTGTTCACCGCGAAGCGACAACTTGATCCCTCTGAAGACAGAAGCCAGGTTTCCAGCGACCTAGAGGCACAAATTTCTTTGCTCAAGACAGCTGGACTGCAACGAGTCGAAGGTGTGACCCCTGCTGATCCTACAAACTCTACCAAAGTAGCCGTATTCGGAGACAACCTCGCCAAAGTTCCCTTCCTGACCGATTTTGCCGGCGCCCGGAACGTCATCGAGAACATATCTGGCGATATCGCCAGAGCTGGTAACGGAAAGGGCCAACCGCTGGCCTACACTCTAACGCCGCTCTCTCTGCTCGCTGCGTTTGGGATCCTTGACATCAAGGCCGACATCACCTACCGTCAGCTGGGGGCTGACTGCGCCCAAAATTGTGTGCAGCTATTTGACGATATCCGAGACGCAATCCAGCGACTTGGCGACTATTTCGCTCGATTGCAGACTCATCTAGCTTGTGTTCCACCGGAACATATTGACTCCATTGCACAACTTCTCGCTAGGGTCAAAACTCTGGAAGTCATACCAGATGCTGACTTTGCGAGCTTGGTCAAGGACGCTCGAAGCGGCAAGGCGATCGACGAGCAACTTTGGACTCGGCTCACAGAATTCATCGGAGATGACTCGCCTCACAACATTTTGTCTGCTATGGCATATGAAGAGAGAATGGATTTCCACGATCTTCTCAGACATGAGGGAGCACACCTCGTCGGCTACAAGGGCCCGTCGGTACCCGCCTTGTTGCACGGGAATCAATTTGACGAAGCGTTTGTCTTTTACTTCAACGAACATGTCCGCCATCATTCCGACCTGTGGGAGGAGAATCTTGCCGCATTTCTAGACATACTTCAAGATCATTCTCACCACAAACTCGCCATTGCTGTCGATCAGGACGCGGTTGACTGCGATGCTCACGGCACTTCCCTGGAGAAGCCATACATCTCACATTTGCGGAGAGGGCGAGTCATCAGCGAAGATGTTGTAGAGAAACGTAAGGTCCTGGCCGCCAACTGCGTGATGCGCGTTGCTGAGGACGCGCTCGATCCTTCCGTGAACGGCAAACCTCTCGACAGAAGAGCCGTCAAGATTCCCTGTCCACACTACGGCTGCGACCAGAAGCTGCAATGCAATTGGATCTGCGGCACTTGCCAGTTGACAGTCGAGTACGGTGTTGTTGATGACTTTCTCTACTGTGATTGCGGAGCGAGCATCTATTACAAGTGGGAGTTTCAGTGCAATGATCCGACACACGGCACAGGTTGGGATCAGTATGAGCGTGGCAAGCTTCTCCGGAAGCTCAAGGCGCTAGAGCCGTTTGAAGATCTCAACATCTTGATCTTGGGTGAGACAGGAGTTGGGAAATCGACATGGATCAACGCATTTATCAACTATCTCTCGTACGAATCAATCGACAACGCATTGGACGCCGAGGACCTCAAATACGTCGTTCCTTGTTCCTTTCAGACCCAAATTGCTGTTAACGGTAAATTTGTCGAAACAGAAATCAAGATTGGCTCTAGCAAGTCAGAAAAGGATGGTTCTGGAGGTCAATCGGGTACGCAGTCGACCGAAGTGTATACTGTTAACATCGGCAAGACGCGAATCCGTCTTATCGACACGCCTGGAATTGGAGATACTCGTGGTGTTGATCAGGATAATACTAACATGAACGACATCCTGACAGTCTTGCGGACCTACAACAACCTCCACGGAGTCCTCATCCTCTTGAAACCGAATGCCGCTCGATTGACCGTCATGTTCCGATTCTGCATCAAACAGCTGTTGACACACCTCCATCGCAACGCTGCAAATAACATTGTATTTGGTTTCACAAACACCCGCGGCTCCAATTACAAGCCTGGCGATACCTTCAAGCCCTTGAATACCCTTCTGTCCGAGTACAAAGACGTCAGCATAGGTTTATTCGAGAGCAACGTGTACTGCTTCGACTCGGAGAGCTTCCGGTACCTTGCCGCCCAAAAGAAAGGCATTGACATTGGCCACTTGGAAGACAACCGTCGCAGCTGGGAATACTCGGTCGGGGAGTGCGAGCGGCTCGTTAAGCACTGCCAAGGCATCACTCCCCATCAAGTGCGCAGCACCATTAACCTCAACGAAACTCGAAACACGATTCACCGACTCACAGAGCCAATGGCCGTTATTGCTGAGAAGATCAGGACGAGCATTGAAGTGAACGATGATGCCATCAAGGAGCTTCGAGACTTTGAACACACGCGACAAGAACTTCAGCAGCACCTCTTCGTCCAAAGGGAGACTCTAAAGTCCGAAAAGGTAGAAATGCCTCGAACAGTCTGTACGCACGACGACTGTGTCGAGATTCGCACCGATTTCGAAGGCAAAACAGAGACTGCCACAACCATCTACAAGACCGTTTGTCACCCAGGCTGCTGGTTGATGAGCGTTGATCGCAACAAAAAGGGTCACCCTGAATTGCAAGGATGCAATGCGATGAACTCAGCCGGTATGTGCAAAATATGTGGTCACACTTGGATGGATCATATGCACATCTACTACAAGTATGTGCCAACGACTTATCGGCACCGAGATGCGGCGACAGACAGGGATCTCATCAAGAACGCCGACAAGATCCAGCTAAAGGAGGAAGCAATCCGGATGAAGAAAGAGGCTATTGAGGAATTCAGACTTGAACACCGACAAGTCCAAGAAGCGGCCATCCAGTTTGGCTTCTTCCTCAAGAGACACGCCATCACACCCTACAACGACGCCACCATCGAGTACATTGACATGCTCATCGACCAGGAAAGGCAAAAAGTGCAGGTCGGCGGATCAGACCAACGTCGTAGTAAACTTGAGAAGGAGAAAGCCGAATATCTCCAAAGGGTCGAAGTCCTAGAGAAGGCAATGAGGCAGGGCGACGAGTCCAAACTCCTGGACGATAAGGGTGTGGCGCAGCTGGTTGACAGCTTATACGGCCTACCTAAATTCGGAGAGGACCTCCGAAATATTGTCAAGATCCAGGAGACGGCGGCTGAGTCTACATATCGAGAACGTTCCTACAATGTTCCAGGAGGGGCGCATTTCCATCGTCGACGAGGGAGAAGACAGAGTCGGACTGACGAGCGACGCAACGCAGATCTCGGGGAGGGACCTTCGGCTCCAGTGAGGACCATTCAGTCATATGAACCGATCCCTGGAGCGTTTCCTAGGGAACCTACTGGAGGTGCTGCCAGAGGGGAACCTCGTGCCCGTTCCGTGGCACCGCATGAACCACCTCGAAGGCGGGGAGTCTGGGGAGCGGTCACAAGACTTTTTCAGGGCTTTTGAAGATGATACTCAAATGCTGGTTAAGGCACATATCACGTACCGTAGACATTACCAATATGAGGAGGGGGTTTGCAGCGAGCACTGAGCTGATACGGGGCTGAGGGGACCTAAACATGAGAATACTAGAGTTATCTGGGCTGAGGATAATAGTTAGCTATTACCGCCGTCACGCCGGCTATGGACTTAGTCTTACCTGCCTCGTGCAATTAACTAGACCTTTCTAATGAATAAGATAATTAGAGGATGCATATTCAGTTCCTCGTGCCAGCTACAGATGGAATCAATTTGCCTCTTGCAATATCTTACTTGTAAATGACAATAAATTTCGAAGTCTTCAAGTTGACT
>JALNIO010000301.1:0-23572 GCA_023509875.1 Rugonectria rugulosa
GTTTTGACACCTCATTGCTTTTCTTGCCATACGATATGGCTCGTTGCTGCCAGGAGTCTGAGAACGTTAGTATTAAGACATTTATGAGAGAGTTAGACAAGGTTTCAATAGCTACATTAAAGTAGTAAGACGTTTGCATGTTAAGTAAATAAGCGCAAAAGGTTGGACCACCGCTCTTTGTTCGTCTCGATATTTGGCGTCGCCAAGCCATCTCCCAGGGACAAAAGCATCAGAGTCTTTAAGTGCTTGGGTTTGTGAAATATCGACCAGTGCCAGTTTCCGATTACTGCCCAGATAGGTAGAAGTGTTAGTTAATGAACCGTTAGAAGCAAAAGCAAAAGTGTCTCACATCAGCAGCAACGTAACCCTCACCAATTATCGAATTTCCAATAGTTTCGCGAGTGATTGCAGCCCATATAGCCGACTACATATGGAGGGCTTCATGTGAGACCGCGAACATGTGGCCCAGCTTCTGAAAAGTGAGAAGGTAAATCTCATCCTCGCTGTCAAAGTTCACTTCGAGCTTTTCGTATAAGTTGTTGAGGACCAATTTGTATTTTGCAAGCAAGTATATAGTGCCAGCCAGTGTTATTAGATCAGGCTATGTGAGTTGGAAAGGATCTCCCGATGTAATAATTATTATAAAGCCGAGTAGATGGATGAGATTTGCGAAAAGAGTCACGCCTAGAAGGAAGCATTCGGGTTCAATATGAGGGATTCCGTTTCGAAGTGGCTTATCCACGAGAGATGTCAATACCCTTCCGCACCAAGTTCCCGAATATAAGCGAAGCCTGACACCTAGAGTTGGCTCCCATGCATGCTAAAGATTAACTTTGGACGCGGATGTGGGAGGCCGTCCACATTACGATTGCCCATGAATGACGCAATGTTAGTTCGAGCAACGCATTAAAGAGGGAGTCAACATCCATCTCGCGCTCAAAGTCTTGTTAAGTAACAAGTTAATCAACTACGTGGCTAAGACCAAGTTGACCTACCTATCGCCTTTCGATATTAAAAATCCCAGCCCCTCATTAACATTATTTTCTTAGAATAACCCGTGGCTGCCGGCGACCTACTGCAGAATGTCATTCAAATGCGGTACATGCTCGGAAGCTTGGGGCTCTCGTACTTCCCGCGACCAACACGTTACGGCCAAAGGACATTTCTTTCCAGCATTTGAATGCAAGAGCTGCGGCCGTCGTCTCGTACATCAGAAGGCTCTTGAACAACATCAAATGGCCGTTGGCCACTGGGAAGACTCGTCTTCACTCAGTGAGTCCGATGACGACTTCTATGACTCTAATTTCATCCAGAAAGGTACGCCGGCTATGCAACCTAAGGCGCCATCCCAAATGAAATTGGAAGCACTCGAGGTTGAGGAAAATATCAACCATCTGAACATTATTGACGACAACACTGCTACCATTCATATGCAATATCTTAGCTTTGAAGCCAGCCAGGAGCAAGACGAATTCCTCTCCAGTCCTCTCCTCACTGTTCCCTTGCTCAATGGGTCGCTTAATCTCCAGTTCGGTCTTTTCGGCGGCAGCCTACCCGAGAGCGGCCCATTATCGCCAGCGTCACGTATCTTTCACAATGTCACCTGCCCCTCTAGCGTATTCATCTGTGGAAGTCAAGGCTCAGGAAAAAGTCACACTCTAGCATGTCTTTTGGAAAACTGTCTTCTACCCAGCAATCTTGGTAACTTACCGCACCAGCTCGCCGGCATAGTATTTCACTACGACACATTCATGTCCGATACTAGCGGTCATCCATGCGAGGCGGCGTTTCTTGCCTCGAACAGCAAGACATCAGTTCGTGTTCTTTGCGCCCCAACAAGCTTTCGCACTATTCAGGTATTTCGCGGTCCACCTGAACTTCTTGCTGCACTCGAAAATGCTACATGCTAACTTCGAACTTGTCCTCAGAGCATCTACCGTGATATTCCTCAAGTGGATGTGGAGAGCCTCGAAATAAGCGACCAGGATCTTAACACCCGGAGAATGTTTGATCTTATGGCAGTCAGAGAGGGGGAAATGCCACTCTATCTCCACGTGGTAGAGCGTATCCTCCGGGACATGCGCCTACAGCAGCAGGAGACAGGTTTGGGGTTCAGCTATGCCTCTTTTAAGAAACGTCTGGACAGGGAAGAGCTTACACCGACCCAACGGGGCCCCTTAAATCAGCGTCTCGACACATTGGAGAGTTTCATGCCGAAAGCCAAAGCCAAAGCCGTTGCACAGAACAGCTGGATGCCAAAGGTATTGTAAATGCAGGCAGAAACCTCTTCCGTCTTGACTTACTGACATCATTCTTAAGGCTGGACAACTCACAATCATTGACCTCTCCTGTCCTTGCATCACGGCCGAGATGGCGTGTCTGCTCTTCAACATTTGTCTCTCACTCTTTTTGGAGCAAAAGTCAAACATTGGCAAGGTTGTCGCACTTGACGAAGCGCACAAGTACCTAAAACAATCGGACGAAAGCCAGGTTCTCACTAATTCACTATTGGAGACTGTCCGCCTACAACGACACCTGGGCACTCGAGTGTTCATTTCGACACAAGAGCCTACCGTGTCGACGAAACTCCTCGACTTATGTTCCATGACAGTTGTTCATCGGTTCACCTCACCGAACTGGTTGCAAGCCCTACGCGGCCATCTTGCGGGTCTTGCGTCCCTTTCCGTCGCTGGAACGGAGCGGGAGGAGTCGATTGAAGGCGTGAGACCTATCGTGGTGGAGGGAAAGGACCAAACTTTGGAGCTGTTCGCCAAAATCATATCTTTACGCACAGGACAGGCCCTCGTGTTCGCGCCTAGTGCAGTTATTGGTTTATCAAGAAAAGGCCAATTTGCCTCAGACGCCCTCCTGCGACTTGCCCATCGGCCTTTGTGCATTCAAGTCCGTTCTAGGCTGACCACGGATGGGGGAAAGACTGTCATGGCCTGAAGTATTAATGAGCCGGGGTGGTGCAAGAGCTCAAGAGTCAGATGCACGCTAGTCAGACTATAAGGAATCATTTCTATTCCTGTTAACTGTTCCATTGCCGGGCTTTCCGTACCTAGAAGCTGCTGTGATACGTACTATACTACAAGTTGGTGCCCTCCAAGGACCATGGACAGCCCGAGGCTCCTGCTGCTTCGTGAAAACTCATCTCTTCTATGATAGCGATAATATTCAACTCAGGCTTATGATGTACGCACGTCGGGACTTGAGGCTTCTGAAAGACTGGAAATACCCTTTTCTGACCCGAGATATTCTATGGCTCACATTTAACGATATCAAACCCTGCACATCTACCGTCAGGAAGACGAGAATGGCGCACTAAATGCTCTGTTACAATGGCCCGTTCCCGATCGCTGCCTGATAGGAGGCGACTTCAACACCAGATACCTTAGGTACCTAGTAGATAGGACCTACTACCAACTGGGGCAAAGATGATAACTCTTGGGTATAGGAAAACGACCTCCACTTACTCAACACGCCAGCTATCCCGATAAACCCACTCCAAAATACCATTGACATCATCTTCACAAACATATCTCATACTAAAGCTACCATCGAGGACCGGCTCGCCATGAGCTCCGACCACTTCACAATCCACATCGCGCAACATTCATGAAAATCAGAAATACAACTAATCGAAACATCAATCATGAGTTCGAATCTTGTATGACTTGCCTTCCGGCATGTTGTCGGGATAGTTTGATTTCGCGCCTGGATCGGCCTCAGACAACTTCCTCTGATACTACTCGACACGAATCAATGCCAGGACGATTTGTGAAAGTAGCTAGCGACGAGAAGGTGTCCGAATCTCGAGGCTTGGTGCTGGCAACTCTTTCTCGCATTGCTCTAAAAGCTTCTTGCAACACCGATGCTGTCATATCTTGGAAAATCTGTTGCCTTTTCTTCAACGCGTTGGCTTCGTCCCGGTGATCGAAGTCATCAGGTTGGTCGGGTACCCTCCAGTTGGGATAAAGGTTTCCGTGGCTATTGCGAACTCTGACCCCGCAACCCTGTGCATGCATGTAATAGTGGCACAAACGACAAACAGGTTTGCTGCAACCGATATACGCCCAGTTCTTGAAGAACGTTTCTGGCCTGGTGCCATATTTGTTCTCGATCCAATTCAAAACAAGAATTTCAGCGTGAACAATCGGCTGGAATGAGGTGCTCTCCCATTGGCTTTTGATACTTTCGTCCAAGTCATACGTGCGTTGCAAAAGTTCCGTTAACTTCAAGTACTTCTCCTTCTCGGAACTGGAAGCCTCCCGCGATACGATCTCATATGCAGTTTGGACTTCCTCCGCAATTTTAGCCTCGTTGGCATTTTCGGCATTATAAATGAGTGGATTGCGTTTCTCCTTACTCGAGGCGATTGGTGTTACCACAAAATCTCTGGTCAGCTCAGGAAACAGAACGGCTACTTTCCATATCGTTTCAACTGCTCGAGGATAGGAGACTAAGCGGCCAGCGCAATGTCGAAAGTCGCGCCATGGCAGTACATTGGTGCTTTGATCCGCACTCGCCCGCCTCATAATAAGAAGAGCGTGGTCAGAGTCAAGGAACAGGTTGAGCTGCCGAATCAACTTCTCCACATTGGAGTTATCTATAGACAATTTGAGAATGTGGGGGTAATGGAAATCTTTATCATTACTCACAATAATCTTCAGTAGTGTCCTTATCTATTGCCGAATTTCCTAACTCCAGTAGGCGGTTCAACTCATCTCGGCGAGCCTGGGCTAGTGAGCTGTCAGTATGTGGGAACACGATATACATCTGATCCGCAACCACCAACCATGATTGCCTTCATCCTTAATAGTCATGGCCAAACATTTCTCCAACGCCGACGCCATTCCGCGTATGTAGGCTAAGATCCGGTCGCGATTGAATATGAAGACGTCCCTGAGGAGATCTGGTAGATGCTCATCTCTTGCTGTGTTACCAAATGTCTCTATGGCGCGTCCCAGATCATGCAAAATGGAGCCGATATAACCTTTGACGGTCTCAAGTTCCACATGACTTCGGCGGTTGGAGGCGAAGACGTATTCAACTCCCGTCGGGGTCGCCAGAACCGAAAATGCAGTTACAGTGTATCCCCCGCGCCGGGAATCACATATCTGACCCAGCCTGCAAAGGAAAGCGAAAAAAAGGTCCTGAATCTCTTGATCTCCTCCAGAATTAAGCTCATCAAGTCTCTTAGCCGTTGAATTATGGCCGTATGCTCTGTTTAAGCTGAAGAGGAGTGTTGTGGTGATGTAGAATCGCCGCTGGGGTTTCGAGGTGTTGTCGACGAATTTTGCAACTTCCGTAGACCCTATGACCTATTAGCAGAAATACCCTTGTACTATTCCCGGCTGTGATACCGCTACTTGTCTAACCTTTAAAAATCTCCATTGTCAAGAGTAAGATGTGTCATGGCACCTTTGATCAATTATCACAGCGATGAAAGTGCCTAGGAGAGGCAGGCCACTTACAATGTATGCTGCGGCATCCAAGCTGCATCGGTGTAGTACACCAAATATCTTTATGAAACCTTTAAAGCCACCATGACGTAAAGCGGGAAGACTATGAATGGGTCTGAGTTGATGGATGATTTTTTGTGCAATGATAAGATGTACTATCGCTACCTACCTACCTAGACACGTTGAGATGATCGCCTGAGCCACACCACTGCCATGTAGACGCCAACAGTCTTGGTCCCTGGAATTGTGGCGACAATTTTGTTCACCCAGTTCGTCTGAGATAAGAAAGGATGAGGAAAATAGTGACGTAGGCCAGTGACATAAATATGTGTAATAATGCATGTGTAATTGAATAAAGATGGCGATTGGCGTCGTGTAATGTGTCAATTTCTGACCACCCTTTCTCAAGGTTGAGCTCGTTAGTTCCGTCGCGATGTCACACAACCAAAAGTCACGCATGAAACTGAGATTCAATGGTGGAGTAAAGGTATAGAATAAGTATCCAGACATCGTAAACAAGCAACATGCTATAACAACTGTGAGAAGATCTTGGGAGTCTTCAATTAAGAATAAGAACAAGCCTGGGACACGGAAAAATCTCCCTTGGAACGTGCGAAGGCACGTAGCGCGTACCGATCAAGTAGGGATGAGATCCAACCGCATTGCCAGCCGATACTTGTATTTATTCGTAAACCAGGAGGCTAGCGAGCTAGCATCCCGACGGCTAACGATTTCAGGATCGTCCGTCTCTTTTACATCCCTTCCGATTACAATAGTTTGGCCAAACCAACGGCGAATCGGATCATTGAGGCTTCAACAGCTGTATGTATTTGCCGTACTGTAGATCTAACTGGCTAGTACACTTTCAGTAGGTACCTTAGCACGTTTCAAGGGTTCTGAGCCAGTTAATGCGCTATGATGGTGACACGCACGCGGGAGGCCCTCCATCTTTCTTTTCGGAACATACGGATGACGGTTGAGTGTCGTCATAGATATTATGGTAGGCCTCCCGCAGGGAGCCAGAACCTCAAGGAATTATCATGCTCGGTTTTATTATTGAGAATATTTGGCATACTTCGTCACAACGATGCCCGATAAAAAACTTCACACAAATTGCAAGGGTATCAGTCTCCCAAGCTCCAGGTATGTTCATCATCAAAGAGATCTAATGCGTTGCAATGTCTCGTCTGCGGTGGGACTTTCGGTATCATCTCATTAATTACAGTGTAGTAAAACTACATTTCTCGACGCAAATACGCTGATGTTGCTTCATCGCTATAGCATTCATGATGACTCCAAAATTCATTGAGGCTGATCTTACAATTACAGACATACCCCTCGATCAACATGACGTTCCGCCCAGGTGCCGAAGATGCACTCCTCTCAGAGCATGGCTTAGAAGATTTACAAGGAATGGCGACCGCGTCCAATACTTATGAGCACGATTCCTGGTATTTCGACACCAGCCGAGTTCACTTTAAAGATACCCAAGCACTCAACCCTAATCTCATTGTCTCCGATAGTGAACAGAACATTTTCGACCAATCGAGTCCTGGTGACCTCCAAGCGTTGTTGGATGAATTGGTGCAGGCGTCGCAAGCATGAGCGAATGACAAACTGTTGCTACTTCAAAGACAAGAGCTTACACCACTCGACGATACTTGGCAGCAAGCAGGCATTGAGTCAGCCAGCGAAGGGAAGATGGTGCTCTCAGTTGATAGCTTCACATTTCCTATGTTTTCAACTGGCAATGAGGAACTTTGCGCGATATCTTCACCAATAAGAGCATCAGCGTTTCTTGAATCGAAAGCTCGGCGACCACGGTTGATTTGCAATTGGAAAAGTTGCAAATACTGCGCAACTGATCTAGAGGATAAAATGTAAGCACTTTTAAAACACCCAACTTGGCTCAAGCTCCTGATTTCCTAACATAACGGAATATCTCTTGGCAGGCATCACACATTAAAGGTGCACAAGACGTGTCCCAGGAATTGTGGGTGGAATGAGGCAAGAAATAGCAAAATGATGGAACGGCATATCCAGACGTCCCATCGAGACTGGTCGGAGAAGAGAAATGGAATTCGCAACGTTTTCGTCTGCGATGAGTGTGGAAGAGAGATTCGCCGCAGCGATAACTTGAAACGGCATAAGAGAGAAGATCACTTAAAAGTACCTAGACACCGGAAAGCAGATAGTTGACTCATTTGTAATTTATCTAAGTTGCTGCTTGGAACTTGGATGGACTGAGGGATAATTGAGCTTGTTTGAATAAGTACATAATATAGAATGTCGCCCTTGAATTTCTTGCCAACATGTTATCCTTCGTCAGTTTTCCCAAGTTGGCTTGCTCTGGCCATGGCTATAAAAGCCCACACCTTCTCGAGAGCTTTGAGATGGCACCAGCCATACCCAGTCTATTGGCTCGCAGTCCCTAGGAATTTGAAATTTCGTGGGTATCGCGAAAATGGCTGGATATAATTGCCGTAGTACTTTCAGACACTACTCCGGCGTCGTGAGACTTGACGCAATTGTGTGCTTCCATATTAGTATTCTCCTGAGTGCTTCAAATTAAATACCTCAATGCCGCGAGTAGAAACACAACCTTTTATGAAGACTGCCATTTGTGATAATAGAGCTACAAGTCTCGGGATAGCTATTCACTTTGATTTTCGAGGCTTCACAATTATGGAGTTGGAAACTGACATGGTCCGTTGTCTCGCAAATTTTCTCACTCGCCACACCACCCAAGAATTGCCACAGAAGACGAGGATGACAATGCGTCAGCCCATCCCGCCTTCATTTCATAAATGGTCTGCTCCGATACTCCAAGAAGACAGCGAGCCATACAACTACTCACATCGAAAACCATTTTAGAAATTGTCATCGGTAAGAATATCATAGGCTATGATGAAAGCCTCTAGGGTAAAAGAACTCAAATTGACATGCTGTGTGACAAGGAGTCTGGTGTGTGTGGTGAAACGTTCTTGTCGCGGCGGTTGCCGATAAAGGTCAAACCTTGCCAAAACCAGCCAATAATGACATTTTGTATGGCTAGACGGTTCATATCTGAGAAGTTTTAATTATCAGCCGTGGCATGATTGCTCTCGTGAGTTGTTTCCATTCTAGTCCTTATCAACGCATTTCCACGAAGTCGGGGATAGGGTTTTGGGAGTAGGTAGTCGGTGGATAGCAGCTGAGGGTGTGCCTCAATAAAGGGAAGTCCAGAACACGGAGTATCCGAAGCACAGTAAGTGCGGATAAATGAAAACGAATCTAACTGGTTGGATTCGGGGCAATCCTAGCTCGAAGCACCATGGATCAGCGGTTGGCGATAAAGCTAAGCTGAATCCCTTCTCCTTATCTTTAGTTTCCTTACGAATTGCGTTGCCTTGTGTCACAGATCAGAGATAAGCTGCCAAGGATTATTTCCGGCTTGATAAATCCCAATATCCCTCCTCTTAACAACTCACTTTTAAACGGCGACCTGTTTCGTTCATTTAAAACGCTGGTAATTCGTTTACACCTCGTTCATTGGCTTTGTTTCTCCCCATTACTGTCCCCTCCCCCGACTTGATCGCTCTCTTCCCCGGTCGATCATACAACCCACCTGCTTCGAGCATGCCGTCGGATGACTCTAATAGCACGAAGCATGGCTTCACGGCGGCTTCCGACGCGGAACCCATAGAAGTGGGCCGGGCCTCTGGTTTCAGACGGCGACTCGGATTCAACTTCAGTCTCGAAGTCCACCAGGAAGAGAGTTCTTTTGCGCCATCGAAAAACGCCTCGAATGCCGACTTCGATCCGATTCCTCCTTCGAAGCGAACATGGACTTGGGCGGCGTACGTGGCGTATTGGATGGCGGATGCCTGGGCTGTGTCGAATTGGGAAGTTGGTAAGCTGTTTATGTAGCTTGGAGAGTCAGACGGTAGACGGTAAATTGCTAATGCTTTATGACGTAGCTTCGTCAATGATTGCTGTTGGACTGAGTTGGAGAATGGCCATTGGAGCCTGTGTTCTTGGTAATGCTCTCATGGGCCTTGTCATCACAACCAATGGAAGAATAGGAGCTATTGTAAGTTTTCCACCCGTGCCTAGGAGTGGCCAAGGGCTAACCTGATACTAGCTGCACACCCCATTCCCAGTCCTCGCTCGCATGCCCTTTGGCTACTACTTCAGCTACTTTGTTGTACTGTCCCGTTGCGTACTCGCCATTGTCTGGCTCGGGTAAGTACACTTCTGTCTTTCCAATCCTGCAAGATCAAGGCCCCTAACATGTCTCGCAGCGTGCAAACTACTACCGGAGGTCAATGCATGACTGTCCTGCTCACTGCCATTTGGCCGAGCTTTGCCAACATCCCGAACCACATTCCGGAAGATGAAGGCATCACCACTGCAGGGATGGTTGGATTCTTGCTCTACTTCCTCCTTCAGCTTCCCTTCCTGTGCATCCCGTACACAAAGGTACAACTTTATATATCCCACTCCTCCTCTCTTGTTTAGACATCAGACTGATCGTTACAGGTTCAATACTTTTTCGGCTTTAAGAGTATCATCGCTCCCATCATCTTCTTGGCTGTGTTCGGTGATACACTGCACAAGGCCGGGGGAACGATCAGCAATAGCACTGTGATTACGCAGGGTACCACGTTGAAGGGTGCTGCTCTCACATGGGCCTTCTTCAACAGTGAGTAGTATATCTTCTAATACAGTCATCCCTCGTGAACTCTGCTGACTGAACAATGTAGACCTCAACGGAGTCTTGGGTAACTACTCCACGCTCGGTCTCAACATCGCCGACTTTTCGCGGTACGCCAACAAGCCTAGCGCTCAAAACGTGCAAGCTATCGTCATTCCCACCATCTTTAGTACGTATCTCATCTTTCCATTCTCTGCTTCCCAGCATGCTGATGACTTCCATCAGCAATCGTCGGTCTCCTTGGCATCTTCACCGCAGCCGCAGCCCAGTCAGCGTACGGCAGCGTTCTCTGGAACCCTATTGACATTATCGATTTGTGGATGGCATCCGGTTCCCACGCCGGTCGTGCTGCGGCTGCTTTCGGGGCTATCGGCTTGCTGATTGTGACGCTTGGTATCAACATTTCGGCCAACTCGATTAGTGCTGCGAATGATTTGATGGCATTTGCTCCTCGTTATATCAACATTCGTCGTGGCCAGATTCTTGCTGCCGTGATTGGTAGCTGGGCTTTCGTACCTGTAAGCTACCATACCCCCCCTGCCCTGCCAAGGCAGGCACTGCTCTTAAATCATGGTCTTGTACGTTGGATTACTGACTCACCTTGTAGTGGAAAATTTTGGCCTCAGCTCAAAAGTTTGTTGCTTTTCTCAACGGCTATACTATCTTCCTAGGTCCCATGACCTCTATCCTCATGACAGAGTACGTGCTCCAGACTTTTTGTCTCATTGCAGCTCTATACATTTACTGACTTATCCTTTTTTCGTAGCTACTACATCATCCACCGTGGCAAGGTCTCTGTCCCAGACATGTATGACTTCCACGGTATCTACCGCTACTCAGCTAAATGGGGAACCAATTGGCGTGCTGTAGCTGCCTTCTTCATTGGCTGCATCCCTCCCCTCCCTGGCTTCATCGACAACATTGTAGAAGCGGGTGGTGGTAATACCAGCGTCTCAGCAGGAGGTCAACACGTGTATGTTTCACATCCAAACCGTTCTTTTTCTACTGCCATGACAATCCATGCTGATTCGAATCTATTTGCAGCTTCTACATTGGTTACATCTACTCCTTCATCTCTAGTGGCGTCTTCTACTGGGCCTTCAACCGCTTCTTCCCTCACCCTGACTCCAAGGTGGAGTTTGCTATCACTGGGGAGGATGTCATTGCTGCTCAAGATGCTAAGAACTTGCAGCTGAAGCGAAATGCAAGAGTGGAGGATGAGAAGCCGATGCCTGCTTAGGTAGAATATAGAGTGTAGCAGTTAACTTGATATAACACAACTAAAGTATATCAGATCTCCTGGGGAAAGAGAAGGCCGTGTCAGGCACTTAAGCTATTAGCTACTATTAAGCACACCTTGACCTCACAATCTTTGCAATACACTAAGTCGGCAGCGCCTCAAGTATCTTTGTTGCCTCGTAAGCCGCTGTCCATCGAATAGTTTTAAGGTACTTGGCTACCTCCACTGCCAAGCTATGCACGCAGCACTCGCCCGGCCATTGAACCGTGTCCATGAGCGTTGAGGAAGCCAGTCGGGACACCGTGTTCGCCATCAATGCCTTGGAGTCGTCGGATGGTTCCGTATTCTCACCGTTCTTGTGACTGCAATTGCAACCCGAGGTCGAGAAATAGTGAAAGGCCCAGCATGTCAAGGTACCTATGAATAGACACCAAGGATAGTGGAATGCCTCATTGGTTTCCCAGTTCTGAAGGTTTAGCAAACCCTCGCGAAACATTTGCGCAGCGTGCCTGGTAGCGTGAAGCGCCGATTTAGACCGCTCCTGTACCCATTGTCTAACTAGTCGAATGCTTTCTTCACGATCCTCAGGGGCCACAATGTGACCAAATACAGCCTTGGCTCCTGCTGCGATTTGAAGATTGCGGGCATCTGCGCTGGCTATGATGTGAGCGGTATGGTAAAGAGCCAGCATGGGTACGGTATCCTTCTTGACATCGGTATGGCGCGATGTGCCATGACTGTTCCGAATTGCTTCGATCAGGTACGCATCATAAACGGCCTTCCATACGTCTAGAGCATATATCATTTGCCGCCGCCACCCTGGTATATGCTTTTCATCGTCATCAATGTTACTTATGAATATGGATCTATTGTCAAAGTGTACCATGTCATTGCACATTGACATCAACCCGTGGAGAAGCATGGTGAGAGAAACTTTGTCAAGCGATGTGAGCCGATGAATGTTACTGTCTGTGACGAGGCTGTTCACCATCATGTTGAACTTTGGCTGTTCCTCATGTTTAGACGCTAATAGTCTCCATTCGCTGTCATTGGAAGCATTCCAAAGCTCAGGAGAACAGGGCAGGGGGATGTGAATCGACTGTGTTGACATGCTTGGCATGGAGGAGAAACAAGACACATTTTGGGTATCCAACACGAACACGAACATAATGAGTCTGGTCAAGTGTTAGCCAAGTATGTCTCTGACGAGTTGGCTTTGTTGAGACTATTCTCACCGTTTGTATTGCTCCGAGTATGCAAATGAAGCCCAATCATCGTCATGGCAATGTGACAGTGAGTCAGGGAGCGTAATCCGTGCTTTGACGTGATATCTAGATATCTTCCGGATAGCCTATCAAGGTCTCGTAGTCAGCGACCAGAAGAAGGGAAAAGGCCAAGGATATTGCCATGGGCTTTATGTAGCACTCACGCTAAAGAGGAGAGTGTGAATGAGCATGGCATTCTGCCGTTGGTACGGGCCTGCTCGATATAGGCCATAACACTCCAATATCAGAAACGCCTGAAGGGTTTCAAGGTCTGGTGAGGGGATATTGATCAGACCACTGAGAATGTGCGGAATGATGGCATCGTAAAAACAGACTGAGAGTTGGTGAGATTCCCGGGATCCATGCGTGGCGCCCATGATCAACATGGCGAGCAGTACTACTGGATTGGCCTTGCTGACATTGAACGTGTGTGAATGAATAATTGGGTATTCGACGTTGAAATGAGAAAAGAATTGGTCAATGTCGTGCTGAAGTCTTTCCAACGTGAGGTCGGCCGTATGTTCATGAACGAGACTTCCATCTGGGTGTACTGGACGAATGTCAGATATGAGCCCAATGACTTCCCTCCACTTGGAACACGATAAAGTAGCTCCCGCGAGCTCCAAGTGCTCCAATCTGCCCAAGGTGTTCATCGTCTCTCCGTCTTTGTCGTTGTAGTTCTGAACGAGGTTATTGCTCCCAGGAGTTGTGAATGATGGCATCGGCCATCTCTTAAGGGATGCGGCGTGAATAACCGAAGCTCCTTTTCCAGGACTTTGCTCACATTCAGATGGGGTGCCATTAGGCGGGCGTGCCGAAAGTTCCGTCTCCTCGCCTTCTAACCACTCAAACATATCGAGAGCATGCGGCGGCTCAGAGTTATCAAGGCTGACTTCGTCCACCAAGTCTGGACCTGAATTTGACAGATTGAAATGAGTTGTATCGAACTCTGGATCGTGATACATGTTCTCTAGTTCCTCTTGAGGGACTCGGGTGCTATGATTTATGCCAGATGTGTCGGGATCAGCTAGACGCTGTGTTTCACTGTTCTTGTATCCCAACCCCGGAATATGTAACGCTTCAATCACCCGAGGGTCGACCGCGGTGGGCGATGAAGGAATTGCAAGATTTTCATCATCTTCGAGATGAGATTTTGCAGGTGCTTCTTCTGATTGAACTTGGTATTGCTCCTTGAGGCGTCTTCTTTTTGTTCGGAGAGTACCCAACCCGAAGCCTCCAGCAAGTCTGTCTTTCTGAAGATGTCGTGCTTTGTGCCTCTCTGTAGTCTTTTAGCCTCTTTAATTACACCAAAAAGAAAGAATACTGAACTGACCCAAAAGATCTAGACGCTTGAATGATGCACCGCAGCGAGGGCATATTAGCCTTGTATCTGAATGGTTCAAGGCATGACGCTCCAGGTGTGAAGGTCGACTAAAGGACTTGCCGCAGCCAGGTTTGTGACAGACGTGACGGCGTCTTGGAATCGGAGTCGGGCTTGCGTTGCTATTCATTACTGAGATGGAATGTTTGTCTGGGTTGTAACTAATGATGAATGGGGAAGACACGACCAAATGTTTCTGTCGATAGCTACTCCCAACAGTGTCCATTATCCGACGATCCCTTATCTGGGCCTATTACCCGATGCGTAGGTACTTGGAAAACCCCCATTCGTAATTGGCTTCTTGGACTTCTCCCCACTCAAAAGACGGAGAAGTGTCCCACGAAATCACGTCCCACCCTACGATTGTCCCACTTTACCGTATCGCCTCGATTGTTCCATTCTCGAGCCTGAGCTGACGATGGAGTGGAAGATTAAGACCTTGAGGTGATGCCCGCAGCTGAACGTATAAAGAAGATCAAATATTTGCACATCCAAGTCAACATACGGTACCGAAGGATACCCAGTTATCTTCCTAAAATTCGAAATGGAGTCTCACTTTGCGGACATCATCATCATCGGCACGGGTATGTCTAACTCCTTTCAATTTACCTACCCTAAACTCACCGTAGACGTACGTAGGTGTTGGGGGCCTGTCCGCTGCCAAAACGTACCTTGAGATTGAACCCACTGCAGACATTCTGCTTCTAGAAACGGTAACATCTTCCGGCGGTTCTATGGTTTATGCAATCCATTAACGTGCAGTCACAGCGGAAAACCCTTGGCGGCGTTTGGGCTGATGAGAACTGCTACGAGGGCCTCAAAACAAACAATCTCCTGGGAACATACGAATTCACCGATTTTCCAATGGATGAAAAATACGACGTCAAGAGTGGTTGTCATATCCCAGGTTTTGTTCTTCATAAATACCTGAACGATTTCGCAGTCTATTTCGAGATCCTCGGACGCATCAGATTTGAAACCAACATTCGCGAAATCGAGAAAACTGATGACGGTTGGACTCTACATGCTGAACATCAGGGCAGGGACGAGATTACTTACAGGTGTAAGAAGCTTATAGTCAGCAGCGGTCTTGCATCAACTCCAAATCCTGTTTCAATTCCTGGCCAAGAATCGTTCGAAAGACCCATTTTGAACCATGGCCAACTCAAAGAGGGCGGGCGTCGCATTGCTGAAGATGCCTCAATCAAGTCAGTTACTGTCATCGGTGCTTCAAAGACGGGATAAGATACTGTCCAGCTTATGGCATCTCATGGTAAACAAGTTGAATGGATCATCCGTGACTCCGGAGGAGGTCCAGTCTGGATGTCGTACCCATGGGTAAATCTTGGCCCTTTCCGAGTAATGCTGGAGCATCTGGCTACGATGAGATTTTTCACGTGGTTCAGTCCTTGTATTTGGGGAAATTTCGATGGTTTCAGTTGGATCCGTGGCTTGCTTCACGGGACGTGGATCGGTAGACTTCTCATCCATACTCTCTGGGAGAAGATCAGATCGGACACTGTTGAAAGAAACGGTTACAGGAAAGACTCAGCGCTGGCTTTGCTAGAGCCATATGAAAGGTAAGGATTCCCGAGTCCATCTGCCTTGCTCATTGCTTACCCAGCCATTAGCCTTTTTTGGTCAGCCAGAGTCGGCGTTCTCAATTATCCAGGCAATATCCATGATTATCTTACCTCGGGCCAGGTCCAGGTCATGAAGAAAGACATATCTCATCTATCGGGAAGCGGTACCGTGCATCTGAGTGATGGAACGGAGTTTCAAACTGATGCCCTCATCGCCATTACCGGATGGAACTTGGCTCCAACGGTCAAGTACTCACCTCGTGGGATGGAGTGCACATTGGGAATTCCTTGCCGCACTTTGAGCCCTACCGAAGAGTCTTTCTGGAATCACTTGGACATGGAAGCGGAAAAGGAAATCCTTCGCAAATTTCCTTATCTAACCAAGCCTCCTAAACAGGTAATTCCCTATAAACAAGAAGTCTCGCCGTACCGGTTATACAGGGGAATGGCCTCTCCTGCACTCACCGTGAAGAACGACCAGTCGATTGTGTTCATGAAAATGGTTCACAGTACGAGCAACATCATTATTGCAGAGACTCAGGCTCTTTGGGCGTACGCATACTTGAACAACAAGCTGGACATCTCCAGGGCGCAGGTCTTCCACCAAACAGCACTGATGAGTCGTTACGGCAAGTTGCGATATCCTTGTGGCTTTTCGTCTTGGTATCCCGAATTCGTGTATGACGCGATCCCATACGCAGATATGCTCCTGAAGGATCTTGGCATCAGGAGCAGACGAAAGCAGACCTGGGTTAAAGAGATCTTTGAGGGTTATACTATTCAAGATTATAAAGGGATCAATCAAGAATGGATCAGCCACCACCAACAAGATTGACGATCACGTACTTGGAGTACCTACACGCGAGTTAGAGACTAAGATAGAAAAATTTAAAAAAAAGTTACTATGCTGTAGTAGCAGCTGCGGTAATGGTTACTTTAGTTTGACCACCCCAGTCCATTGGAGTACAGGGAGGGACCACGAGCGGGACTTTAACGATGTCTGTGGAGCGGACGAGGTACTCGCCAATTACCAGCACAGCGAGTACACGGGGTCCAGCTCGGAGTATTTGGGCAAACTCCGGACAGCAATATCGTCAAAAGACCTCGGGCTGATCAATAAGCAAGGTCGCTTAGTTAGTTAAAGGCGGTCTGAAGCGGCAGAACGTTATTCCCTAAATTGACCAAGTCCAACGCTGCAATTAAGAGAGGATACATACCATGTAACTGCTGGATACAACATGTCCGACCGATACTCTAACATACAAGATACTCCGCCTTCGCCTCCCTCAAATCCCGACCGTCTCTTTAGTCTAGCGCGAGCCCCTAGCCTTGCCACCTCGAATCATCTTTCTCTCGAAACCACGTACGATGGCCCAAAAACAAACCTTCGATCGTGTATAACGTGTCGGCGACGCAAAGTCAGGTGCGACAAGGAGTCTCCGTGCTCCAACTGTAGCAGAAATGGGACCACGTGCATCTTCCCACCACCAGGGCGAGCTCGACCGAGACCACGGGGTTCCCAGTCAGGCGCGAGAGCGCCGTCTATCAACCGAAAAAGACAAGGAGCTCAGGATGTACCCATAGCCCTGAACAGCCAAGATAACCGGCCCAAGTCCCACGGCGAGCGGTCCAGACCCCAGGGACATCCAGTTAGAGTAAACAGGGCATCATCAATGCCACCTAAAGCCCGCCCAATCCGTGGATTGGATGAGAGCGCATCTGGAAAGGAGCTGTGGGTAGAACGCTGCTTATATTTCGGCGAGAGACCGTCAGGGCTGCTTTATCATTTTGGAAAATTACCAGGCTCCTCTAGAGACAACGAGGGCGATTTCTTTGCTATTTGTTATGCCAATCTGACAAGACTTGTAAGCCATGAAATGATCTTTTACAAAGCTCCCCTGTGATTCTCTGACTGGATCAGCTTGAAGAACCACCAGACTCCTTACCAGATGGCAGTGAGAATGAAGATGACGAGATGGTTTCAGATAATGACGATTCTCATTCGCCAGATCTCCTCTTGGAGACGGCTCCAAGCAACCAGGAGCCCGACGGCCTTATCCTCGGCTGCAGCAACCCTCAGAACAGCCCCAATGGCCGACCTCTATCACCTTCTGAGATACCCTTCTTTTGGCAGACGTTTGTAGAGAACGTGGATCCTCTGATCAAGATATTCCATATTCCGTCCATGAACAAAACGATAAGAGAAATCCAGTGTAATACTCAGTCCTTGAGCCCGTCGGAGAATGCACTCATATTGGCCATATGCTTTGCTGCTGCGACATCCATGACACCAGACGAAGTAGGCCCGGGATGCGCACATGTCTGAGCATGAGCTAACATCTTGACAGGCCCAGGAGTTTCTAGGCCAGGACAAGGATACTTTGGTTGCGCAATTTCGATTTGCGACCAAGGTATCCCTTGATAGAGCCAATTTTATGTCGTCGCTGGACCTCATGACGCTCCAGGCTGCCGTCCTGTTCGTGTACTGTGTTCATGAGGGCGACCTGTCACGCTTCTCTTGGACCATGACCGCAGTCATTGTCCGGATAGCTCAGGGGTTGGGTATACACCGAATGCATCGAGGCACCGATTTATCTCCCTATGATACGGAGATCAGCCTGAGGCTTTGGCTGAGTATTTGGCTGCTAGATTTGAGAACCGCTCTGGACCAAGGAACAGAGGCATTAATACCTGAGGCACCCTTTGGCATGGAACTCCCTCTGAACATTAACGACTCTGATCTTGACCCTTCTTGTGTCGAATATCCGCCCGCGAAAACGGGCATGACGGATATGGCGCCTACTCTTGTCAAGTATAAGACCGGGTCATTGATGAAGAAAATTGGACAAATTCATCGCGGACCCGACCATGAACACCGTTCCCCGATACTCGACCTGGAGATTATGGAGCGGATGGCAGCAACTTGTAGGGGCGAAGTGCAGGATGAGTACCTGCGAAATTGTCATGATGACAATTCTTTCCAACGCTTTACAGTCCTTTGTACACGCCTATTCTTTTCCAAATTGCCTCTGCTCATCTACCATCCTGTCCTACTCTCCAACCCACGTTCGAGCCTATCTTTGGCCACTCGGGGACGCCTCCTGAGCGCCTCCACTGAGATGATTGAGTGCTCCTACGAACTCATAACCAGTTGGGTGTGGCCATCTTCAGCCAGACAGCCCTGCACCCACATCCACTGGCTCGCAATCTCAACCATCATAGAACAGCTATTTCTCCATCCCCGTGACTCGGATGATACTCGGAAAGCTCGGAACGCCATTAATCTCGCCATCGGCTGTTGGGGTTCGTCAATTCCCCAACAGGACGAACTCTGGAAGCCTTTAATGAGGTTGACGAAAAGAGCCAAGAATAAGTGTCGGATAGATGAACCACCTGCACTGCAAGAACCGCTTGATGTGGGTTTTGATCTGGAAGATGCTCCAATGCCAGTGGATTGGACCTCGTTGGATCCTGAGGTACCACTATCGTGGTCGACAGAATTCTCTCTTGGTGATGATATAACCCAAGACTTTCTGGGCTCGGTGGGCAGCCCTGGCGAAATATTTAACCTAGAGGAATAATTCAAGGAAGTCAGTGTTTATGCACTGCCATTCGATTCATTCGGCGATATCAGTCTAGAGATTTATCCCATTCTCGGCAAGTAGAAGCTATGTACATCACACTCGGGAATGTTCCAGGCCAAGTCCAGAGCACCAAGCCCGTAGGATTCACGCCTTGATTGTGTTCACTCATCCCAGGTCGAGCTTTTTCAGCGAGATGTCTTGGCCTTCCCATCACTTCCAGACTATGCCCTATACTACACCAAGTAGCCTTATTGTCGCCACGGAAGGTGGCGATGCTTTCAAAGCATTTGTGGGCATGCGGTTCAAGATGGAGTTCACCTTGATGATTCAAACATAGGTAGGTACCCACGGACTGGTTGCGGGGTTATCTGTCCTGCCACTGCGTTAGTGTTCATCGATCAGCGTGGACGTGGCATAGAGGCTGTAAGCTTTCGTTACCTAATCTCGAGGATGGCCGTGGTTTCTCAGCTGGGTTTTCGTGTTCGGTTCGTCGTTTGCTGCTCCCTTTCCTAGCGACGCAGCATTTTGCCGATATTTGTAAACGGTCCAGTCAAAGACATAATCGTATTGAAAGCCTTCGCGGACGAAAAGGTCTCGAAATATCTTTCGTAGGTAAGTATAGTCCGGCTTATCATCAAATCGAAGGGACCGGGTGTAATTGAGGTAGATAGCAAATTCGTTTGGGTAGCCACGACACAGGACCTCGGTTGGTGTTGTCATCTTCTTCTCCATAATGCGGTCATATTTCTGTTTCTTAGTGGCCGCCCTTAATCCCTGCCAGGGCAGCGAGCCATGCAGAAAATAGATCATGATATAACCAAGGGATTCCATGTCATCGCGGCGGGCCTGTTCGACGCCGAGATGTGTGTTGATGGAGGCATAACGCGCTGTGCCGGTGAGATTCTTATTCTCGCGATAGGGAATGTGGAAGTGGGTTTTAGGGTCGCGATATTTCTTGGCCAGGCCAAAGTCAATACAGTTGACTTGGTTTCCTCGTTTGCCGATTCCCATTAGGAAGTTGTCTGGCTTAATATCGCGATGGATGAAGGACTTGGCATGAACATACTCAATCCGTGAGATGAACTGATCGACCAGCAAAAGAACTGTTTTCAGGGAGAATTTCCGGTTGCAAAAGTTGAACAGGTCTTCTAGGCTGGGACCTAGAAGATCGTACACCATGGCATTGTAGTCAGACTCGGTCCCGTACCAACGCACAAACGGGATCCCAACGCCGCCGGCAAGGGATTTATAGACTCGGGCTTCATATTCAAGTTGCGGGTGCTTGGCCTTGATGCTCTCCAGCTTGATTGCGATTTCTTCACCGGATATAATATTTGTTCCCAAGTAGACGTCACCAAACGATCCAGAACCGATTTTGCGACCGATTCTGTACTTGTTTCCAACGCGAAGGTCCTGAACTCCAAGTCAGCCGAGCATACTAGAAAACATTGACGATGCAAAACAAGTCGGGGGCAAATATCAACTGGTCCTTGCGCCGGTCGAATTTCTCGTCTGCCAGACGCCAGCCAAGGATAGTTGAAGGAAATAAATCGACATGGGGTGAGGAAATCGGCCGTAAAAGGGGCCGGACAAGAAAGGGTTCGCTCGTACCATACTGGCCATGTTAATGGGCTAGTTCGTCGTGTTTGCCTTCCCGAGAAATGGCATAAATATTGGAATCCTACCAAGTGAGACTCATCTCGTAAGCTAACATTCGCGTCATCTAGAAAGCAGCTCTTACCTAGGTAGCCTGAAAGAAAGCTCTTGCCTTTCACATTAATTAGCGGCGGGTTGCTAATCAAGAAGGGGCTATTTACCTGGTAAATGCGGTCGGCTTTGGACGAGCCCAATGTGAAAGAAGAAAAACAGTATTAAGAAGGTGACAAAAAAAGGGAGAATGTTGCAGCGTTGAGTATACCTAGGTAGGTATAGACGTAGAGACTCGGCCATTTGCCACACGGTCTTGTCGGCCTTCGGCCTTCGGCGTACAGCTGGCTCGCTCCAGTCCCGAGTCCGGCGGAAGCCCGCTCGGCCTCCTGTTTTTAAGGTTTGGCATGCGTGCGCCCCATTAGCCCCAGCTTTGGCCCTCCAGCTGAGAAAATTGCCCGGTCTGTAGGTACCTATACTAACTACCCAGTGGTCGCAGTCTATAGTAAGTGTCAGAATGCATCGCCATTACTGTCACGGCCTTCCTGGGGACTATGGATATGCTGAATGTGTTTTTTTCTGTCATTGGCACGTGGGTTTCGTCCTCGTCCCCCAAGAATCATAACTGTCCTCGATCAGGTCATAGTCGGACTCGGACCCTGAAGCGGAGTGATGACGCCTGACGCCTCCAAGAAGCAGGTGTGAACCTGAGGAAACTTGATCGGAATATCAGGGAGACGAGTGAAGAGGCAGTCGTAAATAGATGGGCATTCGGCATTCTTCTGGAAAACCAAGTATGTAAGATGGAGTCTGAGCTGACGACTCCTTTTAACGAGAATGACTTGTCACACAACAGTGAGTCTACCTACGCATCAGTCCATCGAGCGGTCAAACTGGCAAAGTACCAACTCCATGCGTCAAATTCACTTCGATTAGCACCTATAATTCTACTGCTTATTCTAGAGTACAGTTCTTAGAAAGTCTACCACATCATCTATGCCTTGGGGTGAGTTAATCCAATGCCCTCCATTCCCATACTCCCTCCATGCCACGTTCGCTCCAAACCCCCTCAAAATCTCACACTGTTTCCTACCCAAATCCACCAATACCAATGGATCGTCCACACAATGCTCCAATAGCATAGGCGTATTCTTCAGAACGTCGCTGTGTGTGGGAGAAGGATGCACTTGAAGCGTCATGCGCATCTGATCAAGTGTTCGGCCGGCAAACGGGCAACGCCCACTGAAGCCAATAAAGGCGCCGAGTCGTTTGTTTGGCGATGGGATATCGAGGTTGAATAATGTGTGCACACTTGTTGCGGAGCCCATACTAATACCCATTAATATGACTCTATCCCATCTCCCGCCCAATTCATTTGCTTCCTTTGCTAGAATATCGCGGATTTTAGGCACGACTTCCCTAAGTCCTTCTGCCTGCAGATTCTCGTTTTCCGCGAAATTCCTAACGTTCCAGACATCGAACCATTGGTTCCACTCCCCCGGCTGGCTGGCGCATTTCCTTTTCGGTGCCTGAGGAAAAACCCATCGAAAAGATGGAAAAGCGTCAGCAAGTGTGCGACCTTGAGAGTCACGGGAATATTGGAGCGAGTTGCAGAAGTTGACGGCGCTATCTCCGCGGCCGTGTAGGAAGACAACGGTGTGGGAGTGTTTTTGGCCTTGGCCTGGGGGAACCTGGATGCTGTTGAGAGGAAGGTGGTCCATTTGGTTTATGATAAAAGAGGATTTGACAATAAACTGGTAGATAAAGTGAAAGTTCACGAGAAAATGACGAGGGAGAGAGTCGTTTATATTGTTCTTTCAGACAGGTTGACAGGGAACTGAAGCGACAGGCACCCACTTTAGCGTTCCTACTTTGATGGAAGCTGCCCAATAGGAGGGCCTTGTTAACCGCGCGCGAAATTTAAAAACTGGGAATAATGCGGAGTAACTAACGTAGATGTCACCCATGCGTCGCATCCAACCATACGTCGCACTTTTCCCTCTTCCACCTAACTTTTCACTTCATCAATCATATCTCTACCACCAAGCATGATATAATCAAATACTGAGGTAAAAACCCTCCTTGCCCTCCAAGCCCTTCAAAATAACCCAAAACTAAGTATCCGAAGCGCTGCTGGCATCTATAAAGTTAATGAGCATAGGCTCCGTCGCCGGCAGAAGGGCATTCAATCTCGACGCGATTGGATCAACCTATCGCGTCGATTGTCTGATCTAGAAGAACAGATCATTGTCCAGTTCATCCTCGACCTAGATTCGCGAGGCTTTCCCCCGCGACTGCATGGTGTTGAAGAAATGGCCAACCGACTGCTCGCTGACCGCAACGCGTCACCCGTCGGCAAGCGCTGGGCCTCCAACTTCGTCAAGCGACAATTAGACCTCAAGACGCGTTTTAATCGTAGATATGACTACTAGAGGGCCAAATGCGAAGATCTAACTGTTATTTGCAATTAGTTTAGGCTTGTGGAGAACACAATCGCAAAATATAATATTAGCCTAGCTAATATCTACAACTTTAATAAGACTGGCTTTATGATGGGGGTTATTAGAAGCGTAATAGTTGTTATAGGCGCCGAAAGATATAGAAGGGCAAAATTAGTGTAGCCTGGAAACCGGGAATAGATTATAGCTATTTAGGCGATTAATGCGGAAGGCTGGGCGATCGCGCCGTTTATCGTGGTTATGGGCTAATAT
>JALNIO010002875.1:6915-20830 GCA_023509875.1 Rugonectria rugulosa
TGAGCGGGTACTCGATCGGGGACACCACGCCCAAGTTGCCAAAATACCTCCCCTCCCAGTCTCTCTCTTTCCTTTCTTTTTCGACACTTTTCGGGGTGGAGGGCGAGAGGGAGGGCCTCAAAGCGGCGAGTCGGTGTGTTTTGGGATCTGCTGTGCAAGCCAGGTATGCAAAAAGGGAGATGAGAGGAAGGTTGATTGGCCGGTGAGGTTGTAGGAGTGGGAACTGGAGAAGAAACTATGCCGTGTCTTGGTTTACTTGGGTACCTATGTATCTGTCTGGTAGGTATTGGTATGATTAAGAAACAAACGTACAAAAAGCACATTGCGATGGGCCATGCTGGGCGGGGAGGGGCTGCAATAACGCATTGACACGCGGGACAGAGACAGGAGGGATATAGGTAGTCATAGTGCACTATGATGTGGCGCCAGTAGAGCGTTTCGTCTTGTTCCATGATAGGTCGTTGTTTCTTTTTTTTATCCTCCATACCAATGCATGTTGAGCTATGCAAATTACTATATCCATCTTTGCTTTTTGGTCACTAACATGCATACGGGCGTACATGAGCTTTTACAAGTCGAGCCAGATGCCGTCAGATCAAAGACCTCGGCCGCATATCGGCTGTAACCCGACTCAGCCTAGCTCGAGCCATCCTGCCGTGTCTGCCAGATATAGTGCTGTGCCATTGTCAGTACATGTATGTAACTAATTAATCCATCCATGTCCGAGTCCACGAGCCCGCTAGCTCCCTAACAAGCATGCAGCTCATCCTCCCTTGACTTTGACTCACTTTGGTGCCGTGCATATGAGACAACTTAGCCTGCTCCGAGGGGGGAATCCATCGCGCTCTCTTTCCCTCCAACTTGCCAGCTTAGATTGCCGTGGACGCCATATGGCGGCAGAGGCCATGGCGTTTCAGAGTCACTGGTATATTCTGAGCGTAGCTTGCGTGGCCATGACGATGGGCCAAGTCGAACTGGCTCAAGAGCATCTGAAGGGGGACGGCTAACTAACTCACAGACTTGGACGTCTCCTGTCCTCGCGTGACTTCAACGCCGGTTCCCGAGCGAACCTTAACTAAACTATACTTTGGCTTCTGGCCACCTCGTGGCTCGGATGTGATCTATCGACTTTTGGCTCCCTTTCGCCTTGGAGGCGCAGATGCTCGCCCGCCTCCGCAGAACGAAGGGGACTCGGACCCTCGGATGCAAGACACAGGTCGAGTGGCGCAACGGCTTTCGATCGTCTACCTAGCCAGACTCTATTATAGTATGATTAATGCGCTCTTGGATTTCTAATCTTTATACGACACTGATCACCGCGTGTCTTGTCTCGTAGTTGCTCACTTTGGAAGGGTCTACCTGCCTTGGTACAGTACTAGATGCATTGTATCTATTTTGGTATAGCATGTATTATGTCAGCCAATTGCACCTGCCCATTGGCCAATTGACCTCACCAGATTTTTTTACTCCACCTCACTTCAGAGGCTCCAAGGCTCTTAGTCACCTTCACTTATCCCGTCCCATCCCCCATCCCCCTTGCAGCAACGAAACGAGGCCATCCATATTCAGCCTTGATGGTTTTCCTGTAATTCCCATAACCTCCTTTGCTTTTCTTTTGATTCACTCCAGCGTCACATCGTCGCCCGTAATCCGAGCTGGTCCCTCTCTCCCCCACTTTGCATGTCATCACACGCATCTCACCACAAGAAAGCACCTGTACTAGACCGGGCACTTTCGAAACCCCCCCTCCCCCTCGTTACCCGTCAGTCATGCGGTCATTGCGTGCTGCGGCGAGGACGTCTCATCGCCTCAAACCTTGGGTACCGCGGAGGAGCTACTCGGCCCGCGTTGTCTCTGGCGAGTGCCAGCGTGACATCAAGACCGTTGCCGATCTGAGGGCCTGGTCGCCCGCCGCCAGCATCGACAACGTTGAGGTCCGTGGGTGGGTGAGGTCGGTTCGCAAGAGTTCCAATGTGAGATTCATTGACGTTACCGATGGCTCCTCCATGAGGCCCGTACAGGTCGTCGTGGAGAAGGACCTAGCTGGGGAGTATGTCGACGTCTCTGCTCTTGTCATAGATGAACAATTCGATGCTAATACCACATCAGTATGCGTGTTGGTACCGCTGTTCGTCTAAAAGGATCTTGGGTGGATACAAGTAAGACACAGTCTGGGGAGATAACAGAGCTGTCACAAGACAAGTCATTAAATGCCACTGCCACGGATGCTCGGGCAGATGCTGAGCCTACAGAGCAGTCCTCGATCGAGGGGGACGGTGCCGCAACGGCTGAACTTCGAGTTTCTGAAGTAGAAATCCTTGGCCCCTCCAACCCAAAGGTATGGCGTCCTATCAACTGAACAAGCTCTCAACCTACCATCGACCATTATCACCATGAGCCACCACTGACACACTGGCAGGACTATCCTATTCAAAATAAATATCAAACTCCAGAAAGTCTCCGTACAATCTCCCATCTCCGATCCCGAACCCCTCTCAACTCTACTCTTCTCCGTTTCCGTTCCGATGCCATCGCCCTGCTCACCCAGTTCTTCTTCCGGGAAGGGTTCCAGCAAACTCATCCTCCCATCATCACCTCCTCCGACTGCGAAGGCGCCGGTGAAGCTTTCGCCGTCAAGGCCGGAAAACAGGGCGAGTTCTTCCGTGACCCAAAGTACCTGACCGTCTCATCCCAGCTTCATCTCGAGGCTCTCGCCCAGTCTATCGGGAATGTGTGGACATTGTCACCAACGTTTCGCGCTGAAAGGAGCGACACATCGAGACACTTGAGCGAGTTTTACATGCTCGAGGCCGAGATGGTCTTTGTCGACGACATGAAGGAAGTCATGGACCTGGCGCAGCACATGTTGAGAAATCTCGCTCAGGGTCTCAGGGAACTCAGAGCGGCAACTGAACTTGAGAAGAACAGGGTTGATTCCAAAGACCCCGCCGAGCGTCTCGCCTTCGAAGACTTGGTTGATCAAGCTCAGCTTGATCGCCGCTGGCGAGGCTTGCTCACCCCCAAGCAGTGGCCCCGAATCACCTACACTGAAGCCATCAACAAGCTTCAAGATGTCGCCGACCGCTTCGAGCACAGGCCCGTCTGGGGCGCCGGCCTCCAGTCGGAGCACGAAAAGTACCTAGCCGAAGAGGTCGGCTACGATGCGGCCGCCGACGACTACGTCCCTGTTTTCATAACCGAGTATCCACGCGAGATCAAAGCCTTTTACATGCGCCAGTCCTCGCAATCTCCCAAGGAAGGCCTCACGGCTGACTGCTTTGATCTCATCGTGCCCAGCATTGGCGAGCTCGCCGGCGGCTCCATGCGTGAGCACCGCCTTGCCCAGCTCGGCGACAATATGCGGCTTCACGGTCTCCCCGTTCCCAGCAAAGCTTCTGCCAAGGGCCAAGAGCTGGCTTGGTATATCGACCTGCGCCGCTGGGGATGTCCTCCTCACGGTGGCTTCGGCCTGGGTTTTGACCGTCTTCTGAGCTACCTCACCGGTGTCCCAAACGTCCGCGACGTCGTTCCTTTCCCACGTCACTACGAACGGTGTGATTGCTAAAGCCTTCCCTTTCACACAGCCAATCCCACCAGATGTACCTCTCCCCCTCCTGAGCCCTGGAGAACGCCCATGCCGTGATACGTAAGCTTCTCTTGTCAGTCAACGGTCAAGATTCGCGACCCTATCGCATCGTCCTCGTTAACGCCTGCCTACCTCGGACAGCATGTAAACGCCCTCCCCCCTTGCCCCTCTGGCCTCGACCATGGCAGCACGATCTCGAACCCTTGGCGAGGGCGATCTGAGACGGCCGTTGTCTCTGTGATTGTGACACGTCGTACACATCGAGCCGAGCGATCTCTCCTCGTGTTGCCCGAGGAGTCGGGAGGGGGGGGGAGCCCGCCACAAAAGAGGTGTTTATTCCGTTGAAACGAAAAGAGAGAGAGAGAAAATCAGGCGGCGTGCACATTCCGCGTGTCACCATGGGATCAGGGGTGAGAAACAATCGCGAGAGCCCTAGACACGGCGTCCGCCTATCGACGGAACACCAAGTCTTGTTTTTGTCTCTCTCTCTCTCGTCGATGCGGTGAGGGCAGAGTCTCGGGCTTGGTGCCTCGCGAGGGACGCGGGGAGCACGGGGAAAGGTGCCGGATCTTCCACGAGCGAGATCTTGATCTTGTGGAAGATGGCGAGGGCAATGTCTGGGACCACGGATCGGTGGCGTGTGCCTCCTTCGCTATTTGCTTTCATTTGTTTTTTTCTTGTATATCAACTGGAATCCCCATTCACACTTGTCTAGTTGGGTTTTGTACAACACATGTAGAGATTACGAAAGTAAATGAGATTTTAAATGATTATACGATAGAGAAAGGTTTGCTTGTAGGGTGACAGATGTTCCATTTACGCCCCTGCTTCATTTCCGTCAACCAGTTCCAGAGTATAAAATACATGCCTACAGGGTAGGTAACAAACGTGGACAATGTTGGGTTGGGTGAATAAATGTCATTTATACGGTAGCCTAAATATAACCATAACAGACAAGAATGCAGTGTACTCGATACAGTCAGCGATAATACAGCCACATCGGTCGGTTCCAAGATTGCCTCCCAGCTTGTATCGAGTTCGCAAGATCAAAAAAGATACGCAATACAGCGACAATACGTGGCATCTCTTACGACTCGAACAATCGACCTACCAAACGCGGACCAAGGCACGCAGAGCAGCTATCCTTTCTCTACATAGAAGCAGCCCTTATTACACTATCAGACAACGCTGCCGCATTGCCATCGATTCGTCACGGATTTCCCCAATCATGTCACCAAACAAGTTACATCACACCTACCCTATAGCTCCGTCGTGCCGATTTATCCAGAACACCAGACGGATGTGAAACGGACTCGACAAAACAAGGAGCATCCGAACGGATCAAAGATGCCGTACGATGACGAGCTAGCACCGCGTCCGTAACTATACGGACGTTGATAATCAAGCACAGCCGCCGCCCACCCTCTTTCCTTTCCTGTTTCTCCGACCTCAAAGAGGGAGGGGGAGATGCCAAATGAGGACTGGCGGAGGAGGGGGGGCTAAGCATGCCAGGTTAGGTTCAATTAGCCAGCAAGATAGGGTAATATTTAGGCGTTATCCCTGGAATAAAGGGAGGAGAGATCTGGATAACACGGCAAGTTGATGGCGTGTTGCGTCGGACGGACGGCTAGGACGGTGGTTGATCATTGTCCTGTTACAGGACTCGTCAGCGCTCTGTGACCGACTTCACCGACCAGAAGGGAATGCTCTCGGGCTGTCTCTATTTTGCATACGGAGTAAGTAAGCAAGTGCTCGATGGACGAAAGGGACAAGCAGGTGCTCGTATGAGCAGGTACAGAGTACCTTGCTTGTGGGTGCAGAGAATGGTGCCAAGAAAGGGTCTCGAGGTTCTCTCTCATGTTCCGCGTATCCCAGGCTCCATCACGGCCAAGGAGGGTGGAAAGTGGCACTCTGTTCCATGCCCTCGACTTCTCTTTGCTCTCAAGTGACAAGTAAACTCCACCTGAGCGGGAGTGCGGCAAGGGTGTATCCAACTTGGCCGTTTCATCCACGACGTCAAGGCTAGTTTTGGGTGTGGGCTGGATAAGCATATCTGACCATCTGGGCCGGGCGATGCCATCATCTGGCGGCGTTATGAGCGAAATCCTTGTGCCGACGCAGCCGTCCGGGGGAGAGGCTGGAACGTTTGTCGAGAATAGGAGAAGGCCACGTGTGGAACCACCACCGAAACGGCGCTTTATTTCCGGTCCATACAGAGTAGTGAGCGCTGAAAAGGCGCATACTTGTACGAATACAAATGCATGTACGGAGTACAGTAGGTATCCAATTACTCCGTCTCCTGCTCAGACATGGAGGCGTCAGGGAAGACGCCTTCGAGAAGCCTTGCGGTGCCAAGCCGAGCACCGGTCCGAGGAGGCCCTTATAAGCATGTATAAGCGCAGTATCCATTATTGACGGTCCAAATCTAATACAGCGCCAGCTATTGGATGTTGTCGCAGTTCGTCCTGGGCCGTTGACTGGCTTGCTGGTCTTCTCTGACGGTTCGCCTCCTGTCGGTTCGTATCGATAAAACTTCCAATAGAGCATTTCGCTGACATCAGCCCCGTTTCGTCGGAGGAGCTGAGCGGCCAGTGTGGGATGCTGCTATTCCGACTTTGCCGGTCAACGCGTAAGCTTGGCACGGGGCGTCGTGGCACTTTTCGGAGGCAACCTGTGCAAGACACGGTTGCTGAATTGAAGCAAGCATAGGTGACGACACCCCTCCCACGAATTAAGCTTAAGCCAGATGTCGGGATCAGGGCCACTGAGAAGAAAAAGTCAGCAGGCAATCTTGGCCTGAGGGTGCTGACATTCCCACTACATACTCGGTAAGAGAGTGAGAGAAGGGTTATGGATATACGGCACGATGGTGGCCGCTTGGCGGGAAATTAGCACACACCCCTCAGAAGGATTGATACGGGAACAGGCCATCAGGAGCCCTGAAGCCAGAGTTCCTTAGGCTTGGCCAAGGCCTGGCAATAGTTGAAAGTTGCGTTCCAAGAGCCTCGCGGGCATGAAGGATGGCAGCCAAGCCAACACCAAGACAAGATAAAAGCTTGTCCTCCGTATACCTCATGATTTGGGGGGGACGCAACACGTCGGCCAAGTACAAAGTAATAGAGCCAAGGAGAGCCAAGTCGAGAGGCCAAGGCGCCATGTGTGGGAAAATGACGGCTTGGCCCCCGGCGTTGGATCTGCACCATTCGCGTTCCAGCCCTTCCATGGTAAAGTTGACGAAGCTCCCAAGGTCCCAAGAAATGCGATGCCGACTTATCCAGACTGTGGGCTCCTCCTGCTCGGCGGGAAGTCAAGTCCGGGAACTGGGGGTCTCATTCCGTTAGATAATAGGCTCCCCCAGTCCGAGGCTTGGATCGGCGGCGCAATCAGGTCCACCAGATGCTTTGGCTGATTGAGGTACTTCTCAACCACCGCGCGTACCGTGTCACCGCATGTACAGTACCTTCATGACAAATGGGTCCCCAGTAGCCCTGTATTAAGCATGATCCAGTCCAGGCCTACCAAGTAAGCGTACGTGGTAAGCCAAAAAGTCCAAGACCCCCGTCCAGCGTGGCGACTGGTCATTATCTCCGTACATCGTACTCCGTACTCCGTAGGCTGCAAGACCTCACGGAGGTGTCACCCTTGCTCGTACGGATACAGAGTAAGCCTCAAGACCCGTTTGTCGGTGAAGGCGAAATCCACCAGCAGCGTCGGGCAAGTCGTTGGATAATTGGACCGTTGACTAATCCCCTCATGCCTCATGCTTCATGCATGGATGTGCGGGACTTTGGATGTCATCGCGCCTCGCCCTTTGGCTGATGCGATGTTGACGGGATATCAATGGCTTGTATGGCGTAACGCAACACACGGCCCTGTACATAACGAAGCCACCAGATAACCCACGGCTTCCATCTAGTCAGGTCGCTCAGGGCCTGTCTTCTTCCAGAGCCAACGTTGCCGCGAGGCGTATAATTACTTCGCAGCCATGGCCTGATCAAAAAGGCCCAGTCCAGACTTTGAACTGTTAGAGAAGTCTGGGCACTTGGCGGCAAGGATATATTAGAGTTGCAGACGCCTGGCCAAATTTGTCGCGCACCATAAGCCACTAATGCATGGAAGCGACATCACTGACCACAGTCTAATTTTTGTGTGTATTTTCCCCTTTCCCAGTACCACGAAACTATGGTTGTCGTTGCTCTGGGGGTTCGATCGCGCTGGTCAACGTTGGGGATACGAGATGATACGAGTGGTCCATTCAGTTGTTTCGTATTTGTCTTATTGGAGGAGCTGTTCCCATGCTCGTAATCGCAGGATGGTTGGTTGAGTCTTGGCCAACAAACTTGACCATTCCTTGTATGGACACGGTAATGCGTACAAAAGAAGTATAGATTCTCAATAATGTAGAGTCACACGCGATGGCCGAGCCTTGGCTAGGCTAGGCACCATGTTGGCCCACAGATAACCTTGACGAGAAGCATACTGCCAGAGTTGGTAGGGGTAGGGTGTTGGAGTCAGAATTTGTCTTGGTATTTGAAACTCAGAGTTCACTGAGGTTGGCATCCGAAACCGCGAGTCCGTGGAAGATGGAATTACCGCGTGGTCTATGCTATTTCTCTTTTGCTGTAGGTCCGCACGGGATACGGAGGTACCCAAGAGTAGATCAATGATGTGTGGGGCAGGGATGATGATGATAGACTTACTCAGAGATATGCTAGAATTGGAGAATGAGTCGGTGTTTGGTGGGTTCAATCATGAAATCGATGGATGGAGGGAGTTGTCAGTGGACTGCGACAGCAAAGAGTAGACAAAACAAGGATTGAAAAGAGGTGAGTCAGATGATACGTGACAATCTCGAGTAGCACTTTCCCTCAGCTCACATTGTTGAGGTGTGCACTTTCCAATTCCGCGTCTCCAGTGCTTTGATGTAGGGTAGCAAAGTATGTCCGATCTCGTGACAGGCATAACTTTTAATGGGGCACACATTACGTAAGCCAGCCTTAACCAGTGATCTTCCCTGGCCTCCGCTGTCAATTTAACCTTGCTGATCACCCAATACCGGACCCTCAGCCAAGGATTCTGCTCGGTGATACTGATAATTCCTCTGCTTAACCCGACGTCACGGTGAAGAGCAGAGAACCAACCCGAGCCAGACTCAGTTCGATCTTGTCCCACTCCGTTTGACATGTTTTGCACAGCACACAACAAACGGGCGTCTGTCGACGACTGGTGGGCGCGATCCTTCGGGTAAGACCTTATGACGGATAAGCATGCAGCCACCGAGCGCCAAGCATTGCGCTGGCTGCACGGTAAAATGCGCAAAAAGCTTCGCTCTGGGGTTGGCTCGTTTGCTTACGTACTAGGGTTGGCGCCGTCACCGTCAGCGCTGCCTTGGGATTGGAAGACGACGGACCGATCGGCACACAGAAGCAGGGGGGACAGAGGGACACTCAGCATTCACCAACGCTGCGACATATGTACTCCATACAGAGAATCAAAACCTGTGTTGCTTTGGCTTAATTTGCGCCATGCCGCCCTGGCTTTCTGGCCGCCCGCCAAGGACAAGGCCAATGGCAAAGTCGGCAGGGGACCTGGGTGAGGTAAAAGATGCCGACATATCCATGGTCGTTCTGGAGAAATAAGGGACTGATCCTGTCCATGTCGCAGATGATGCCGGCTGTTGGATGGATGGTGATGACGACGACTTTTCCTCGCACATCATCCATCCTTGCCCCCCTTTCTGCGCTGTGCTGCTTGTCTCGCATTTCGAGATTCCACAGCACAACGTCCAGCGCGTCACGGGACCATGGACCCTGCTGCGTGCATCTCCTCGGGACAAATCTGGGCTTCGTTCACACTCTCTCAGCCTGAGGGCTTGGCGCCGAGACTCGACAACTTCCCTCCAGGACCACCAGCTTCAACTTAGTTGGTGGGCTTCACACACACTTTGACTACCTTATTAGCTTATTCAATTGAAAGCCAAGGCCGACCCACCCGGCATCGCGAACACCTTCGGGAATAAGACATCCCCAGGATCATCTTGAAACCTGCCCCTCACCCCCTGGAAGCCAAGACGGCTGGGACGGCATCTCATAGACACACCAAGCCCACCATCCCATCCTAAGGCCGGCATCATCCATCATCCCAACGAAGCCACTCGCTCCAGTCAATGGAGACAAACATGTCCTCTTGACTCCTCTGTGCTGGTCCAGGTCAAATGCCTCGTACCCAGGCCCAGTTACCGCCCAGACTCTTCTTCCATCCTTCATTCTGCGCCCACTTCGAATGGGTGACGCTGATAGGAAGGACTTGATAATCACACGCCCCTCGCGGAATGCCCCCCGTGCCAAGAATATGGCTGGCAACGCTTAAATTCATGCTTAATCCAGCGCGTGGACAGTGGTCGTCACCTTGGACCTTTGAGAATGGGCACCTGACCCGGTATTCTTATCGAAGCCAAAGTACAGCAGCATGTACAAACGTACGCCCTCCCACACACTCGCAACTTTCTCGAGTTCCGCCAGCCATTGGCTTGTGACGATTGGGTTCTACGATTCTCGTCCCCCCTAACTTTGCCGCTGTTCCAGGCCAGCGATTCCTCACAAATTTCTCACCAATCCTGCTATTTGTTGGTAAGACTCGACCACAAGCTGAGGCTGCTTACTGCAATGCACACACATAAATCGCATGTGGCGGAGCTTTATGAAATGCAAAAAAGAAAATCTTACAGGCAGGTAAATTTGGGTCGGTTGACATGGGTATCGATTAAGGTCTCATGCGGTCAAACTTACACACCTGCGCGCGCTGTTGCGAGTTTGCGACAGGTTAGAAGTGTTTCGCACTTGTACTTGCAGTAATTACGATTGAGTTAGTGGCATATCGCCAGAGCCGGATTGCCGAGCTCAACTCAACTTTGAGACGCCCTCCTCCTCGCACCCTGTTCGCTTGCGTACCATTGGAGCGACGAGCTACCAGACACAGAAAAAAAAAAGGTCATGTACGAGCACAAGCGCAAGGTGCCACTCTGCGGTTCAGGTCGATGAGTAGGGTGATGTACGTGTATGTAGTCCGCCCTTGTAAGTGAAAGCTTTTAGAACTCGGGACCTTTTGCACACGGGTTTCGGCATTTGCGCATGTTGACCAATAAAATCAGGTGAGTATGTCGATCCCCTGATGTAACGAGAGAATGACGATCTCTGTGTCCGGTAATGTACTTTCACGGCGTACGGATTATAGTTGACAAAGTTATTTGGACAGGGATGTACAGTGACCAACTGATGCAAACGAACATTGTCTGAGTCCTGCTCTCTGTACATGTACACAAGGAACAAAAGGGACTCCCTTATTCATAGTCTCTGGAAGTAGGGTGTCTTTATTGACTCGGCACCGCGGCACATCGACGTCATGTCCAGCAACTTGGACGTGGGGAACATGAAGGCACCACAAAAGAAAGGCCGATTTTTCCGAGTCACTTGCGGCTTGATTCGCTCAATTGCAACGTCTGGGAAAAGCCCTCGAAACCGAATCCCGGTTGTTGCGGCATGGGACTCGGTCCTCCCTTGGGATGCTCAACTAGCCGTTTAGCCTTGATTGATGCTTGTGAGCATATTCAAATGTCAAAGCAGGTCGCACTACTGGCGCAATCTCGCATCGTCTTCAGGTACTACAAGTACATACTGCATGTTTCAGTGGCAACGGGTTGTCCATGAGCCTTGGATTTCCGTACCAAGGGGGGAAAACACAGATCAACTTGCGGACATGCGAAATGCATTGGACAAGTCACGCTTAAACGAAACGAGCTCGGCTCATTCTACGTGGCCTTGAAGTGAGGCTGTCTTGTACTTTGATCTGAGGGACCGAGTTTGCCCTCGGTCAATTCGCGGCGAGAGTTGCGGTCTTTTCTTCTCCCCTCTCCGTCTCTTTTTGTTATCCACAAGGTCTCTTTGGCAGATGACTTTTTGTTTTTTTTTTCTGGACCTGCAGAAATGCCGTTGTCCCATCGTTATGCAATGCGAGGGCGTCTCTGTACCCAGTACCGTACGAAGTACTTATGGAGTACGTACCCAGAAAAAAGGGAAAACAAAAAGGTCCCACTGATTCGTTACGTTACGCAATCGTGAAGCGCCGATGGTCCGTTGCGTGGGCTGGGGTCTGCGTCCAAAACCGTACAAGTGACAAGGGGCACAAAAGAAGAAATCGCCAGTCTGGAGCTTCTACGGCTTAAGCTTACCCTTGGGCTTTAAATAAAAAGACTTGTGTGTCAAGACAATGTCCGTTCCCCAACGACAGTCGAGGGCGGCTGATGTGACGAACAAGGCAGGATTGTTTCTCATGGCCACACATATGCACATGCTGATTAGCTACCTTTTTGCGGACTCGGTATCCTGCTATCCTGCTGCATCTTTTGCAAGCCCTGCGGATGGTTCGGACGTCTGTATGTGGGAAAAGGGCGAATTCTGCTTTCGTGGCCAGAGTACGGATACGGCACACATGCAATGGGTTCAAGCGCTGATCGATAGACCCGGCATTGAGATGCGGATGTATGGAAATAAGGACACACCATGGACAGTAATTACTAAACCCAGAGGCAAAATGCGAATCCCGAAGCCCTTTGGCGATGTCACCACTGTGCCGTGGTACCCGGAATAGCAACAACCGAAATGTTGGCGATTGATTGCCAGCGGGGACCCAGCCGGCGTAGGATTAAGTGCTGACCCTCTGACGCTCTTACAAGGCGCAAGAGTCATTGTTTTGCTATTTCTTAGGAGATGCCGGGACGTGGCTAGAACCCAACGGAATGAGGATCAGCCAATTTTGGTGCTTTCTCCCCAGGGCTGAGTTGGTGGCTCAATTGGCAACTCCTGGCTGCTGCTTTCACCTAACTGGATCTTACTGTGCCAACCGCTGAGATGGAGCCAGTCTCTGCACATCGTTCAACAGGGCTGCGCTTGGCCCCCAACGAGATGACACTGCGAACCAAGTATTTCGCTCCAGAGTGCTTCAAGCAAGCACGCGAGCACGCAATCTCATAGCCGGGAGCCTACCTGGGTTTGCTCTCTCGTTACGTTACTGGCACCAAACCCCATTCTAGTGGAGGCACTGAAAAGAAATAGGATAGGATAGGATAAGACAAGACAACGCCAACCCCATGGTCGGCCCGCCGGCACACAGCATGACGAATGCCGTCCACTTTGGGGCGTCGGACGTTGTTTGTCACCCAAGGATTCATTTCCGCTTTTGGGGATGAAGGGAAAAGGAGGAACCGGGTAGCCAGCCCACTGCTCGGTTTCGAGGGAGAAGGGGGGGACACAAGGAAAAGAAAACATGAAAGCGAAAAGGGAGTCGAGATAATGTGCCACTGTATACAACGGGGAGGTTACTGAAACGGTGATTTGCACGATGGCAAACAAAACAATTTTGAGGGCGGCTTCGGTGCTCTCTACTGTGCTTGGTTGGGGGTACTACCAGGCATAAACCCAGGGGGTGGGCGAGTACCCAATAACTGAGCGGGTAGATTGAGGGGGATGAGATAGCGTTGTCTAACTTTAAAAGCAAAAGAACGATACAAGACGGCAAGGGGGGGAGGGAGTACAGGCATCAACAAGACGGGAGTACGTACTTTGTATGTACAGTACTACGTGGTCCTGTTTTCGATTCCTGATCGTTGGCCATGAATGGTTGGTCGTTGATGAGCTGCGGTCAAAGGGAGGACACACCCCTGGATCACTCTCGATGAGAACTTTGGTTTTTTGTTTGTTGACTGAAGTACGGAGTACAAGTATTGCTTTCGTTTCTCCTTGTTCGCTGCGTACCCAGTCCACCCCCAAAAAGACGTTGGGAGTCTCATTGGGGGCGATGCCTTGCACAGCCGCATGCAGAGCCTCCGGGGAAAGATGAATCAAAATCAAAAGCAGAAACGCCTTACAGGATTCCAAGACGGGGGAGGGGGGGGGAACAGGGGGGGTGCTTGGAAGGAAGGAATTTGGGGAGTTGGATGAGCCACCACTTGGAGTGATGACTACGCAAGCTAGCAAGATGAATTAACTTGCGCAACTCACTTGACTAGCATACGGCATCCTTATCCGTGCCTGGTGTTCCGTTATTAGATCCTGGACGTACAGTAGGTAGGTGGTCACTTTCTTGGTACGAGGGTAAAACTCCATCTGGGTGCATTTCAGCTCGTAAGCGTAAATAGAGACTATCTCAAAAGCCAAGCCAAGCCACGCCAGCTCGTTTCTTCATGCCATTTGACGAGCGAAGGGGGAGGGAGGAGGGCTCAAAATAGAGTCTCACCTGGCGCATCCTACGCAAGCAAGCCAAAAAAAAAAAAAA
>JALNIO010002875.1:22063-38951 GCA_023509875.1 Rugonectria rugulosa
TTTTGGTGTCGTGCATAGTTTATTAAGAATGATGAGCAAAAACAAGCCTAAGCCTAAGCCTAAGCTCAAAAGTAGGCCGCCTTCTTTTCTTCTTCTCTTTACGTTTACGTTTGGGGGGCAGAGAGAACAGGGTACAGTAAGACGATTAAGCTTGCTGACGATGACACGCAGAACGCGCGTACCACACACCACCCACGCTCCTCGACGTTGAGATTTCGTCACAAGAGACAGAAATGGTCATCCCATTCTTTTGTGAGTGCGTGTGGCGAAGAAGCTTATAAGAATAGCCAAGCTTTTTTTCTTTCTTTTGTCAGCCGCCCTGTGATGCGGGTGGCAGGTTTGCAGCTCTTCGCCTCCCTTTGCAGGGTCCGTTTCGATACCGAGTACTTGGATATGTCTCAATTGTTGTGCCCAGCGAGGCCTTTTTTCCTCAATTTTTTTTCCTCTTCTTCTTTTCTTTTTTCCTTTATCGACGGCTAATCTCTAGATGGACTGCAGATGAAAGGGGAAAGCTTGTAATTCTCCGTGGCGCTGGCACTCTGGTTCGTGTGCGGGCGCCTGTGTCTCGACCCATGACCACTTCCTGCGTCTCTCGATGCCGACGTTCCGTTCTTGGTGGCCCCTTGTGGGCGTTCCTCTCCCCTTGCTTACGGAGCACGGGAAATCCTGGCCCCAAAAAAAGGTGTCGTTTTTGTCGAAGCACTCAAGCACTCAAAGCTTCACGGACTCGGAGGTGCCCTTTTTCTTGTAGCAGCGCGTAACAGTTTTCGTACACGAACAGACGACCTCGCACACAAGACGTACGTCGTTGCAGTGACACCAAGTGTTTGTGAAAAAAAGGCTCGTCGGGATACATAGAGTCGTCGGGCGGTAGGAAGTAGTGTGATGCGGGCTGGGTCCTGATCTGACGGATTCGGTTTCGCCCAGGTTTAGCTGTGGTCAGAGTGTCGTGGAATATTTTACCGCGCAAATAAGCTCAAGGTACATGTATGTAAGTCAAGGGCCACAACACTTTGTTAATCGTAATGGTTGGAAACTTGGACACGATTAATTACAGATATTTGGACGATTTCTGAGATTTGTAATTAGCGAGGACTCCGGAGTAACCTTTAGGATCTGGTGTCGATGAGCAGTGTCGTTTGCTAGAAACCCTTTTGTGACACTGTCCAAGATGACACAAGGACGAGGATTCATACCATCAATTCACTATCGAACAGTATCATCTGCGTCGGGAAAGCGGGTGACTAGATAGATAACAGCGCCTCTTTGTAAAGATATCACAGCGAGTAGACAGCCTCGTTAGTTCCAGACTCACAGTCGTCATGACGGGCTCAAAGACTCATGGCACCAATGTAAGCTGGCCGGCGGCGCCGCTTGTGCCGTGTTCTACTACTCTGGTCCCCCACGACCTAAAGCTTGTACTTTGTCTGTCCGATCGATGCGCGATTCCATTCTTCAGAATCTCCTGTGAAACCATGATCCGTTTGCAAGGAGAAATATAATCTCTATGCTCCAGATGCCACGACAGTCGCTGTTACCAACCCTCAACTCCAGGCACCTGTAGGCACCTGTAGGCACTCTGGGCACCTCCAGAACGGTCCATCTTCTGCTCCTCCGAGTCGGTCCCGCGGTGGCATCGTCTTCCAGATGGAAGGAGCCTCCTTCACAGTGGGTCAAACCTTCCAAAAGCTTGTCCTGACCAACCCTCACCAAACCCTTCCCAAAACGCATTGGCTGCACACACTCCCGCGTCGTTCGTCTTTACACGCCCCCCCCCAAAGTCCATTCATCCTTTCCTGTCGCCATCAACTGCACGCCCTTGCACACTCCCTCATCTTTGGCCTTGCCGTTCTCCGTGATTTTCTCCACAAGGCCGACCATTGTGTCGCCGACTTATCCAGTAGCTACTGTAAGTACGATTGAACGCGCTCCCATCTCTCGGTTTTCTGCTCTGCTTACTTGTTCTTTTCGCAACCTTATCTAGAGTCTTGGCCCCCCATTCTTTTTCTTCGCCTTGAGGGAGAAACCCTTGCAAGAACTTCGACCTTTGAACTCTTGGCACCGCATCCTTTACTCCATCTACAACCTGCGAATACAACGTCGCGCGATCGACAAGACCTTTGACCAGCTCATCTATTTCGACGAGTACTGTACTCCGTACCTGGGAAAGAACCGCGAAACCCGTTTCCAAGACGCCAAGCTTCGATAGCGTATGTAAGGCCGTTCGTCTCCTCATGCCATCTTGCACTCAGTTTTCGCTGTCGGTGACCCCGACGAACAAGAGAAGGCCCGTCCCTCAGAGCCAAGCGGCCACGCGCATGGGGCAAGGTGGGCAAGTGCCCTGAATCCTCAACCCTCGGCTGCGTCATCATGCCTATTGCCGTTCCTTGCACGCTGCACCGACTTTTGCTTGGAAAGAGCCCTCGTCGTGCCTCCCTCCCTCCCTCGGGAGCTTCCATCAGAAACATGTCCGGGCCTCGCTCGGGTGCCAAGACTGTTAGACCTTTACCCCAGAGGCTCCCGGCTTGGTGGTGGTTCTTGGGAGGGCGTCATGCGCATCGCCAAGCGGCAAACACACTCAATCTAAGGGAAATTTTAGTCGAGTGGAGCCCCACTGGATCGGCTCCGACGGCACTCTTCCGCAAGGGAATCGAGGCTCTGGCCCCCTGTGTTTCCTGGCTTTGGGGGTGTTACTGCGTACATTGTACGGTGCAGCATGTACGGGCGTGCGTGTTTTGAAAGCTGCATTATTATATATGGTACAAGCATTGCTCGTGCAGCCTTGGCCTTGGCTCTTGGCTCGCCCAGTTCTCCCCTTGCACGTCGTTTCTCTCGCATGTTCCCCTTTGGTCACATCACCACTCTCGGCCGTGACATATCCTGCCAAGACCGGCAACAGCACCACACATACACACATACCCGCAGAATAGAGAGAGAGAGAGAGAGAGAGAGAGTCTACCGCAGAGTGTTTGCTCTTCATGCTGACTCGTCATCATACAAATAGTTTCACCCCCGGCTGGTACAGGTACATACAATACAGACTCTGGAACCCTACCCACCCACACCCCGACGACAAGACAGGACACCCCCGGGTGATAGTCATCAGTCGTCAACGCATCGACATTTGACGGGTCTTGGCTCTCGAGTACTCCGGTTCTCCAGTACTCCAGTACGACACACGGTGCTAAAATCTTTCTGCTGACCCAGCGGTGCGCCAACGCCAACGCCAACGCCCACGCCCTTGGAGAGAAACGCCAAGAAGCCCTAAGCATCCCAACCCAGCCCAGCCCAGCCCAGCGTCTTCATCCTCTGTGGGGACTGACGACGACCAAAAAATTCCGCTCAGTGCATTCGACTGTTGTGGAGCCGGCGTCAACACAGTAAATACGCATATCCGCTTCAGTCCTGGCCCGATTAGATCTGGTGGGGCGCCGCGTGGAAGGCCGCACTAGCATTCAGTGCTCTCTCAGATTCCCTCTTATAAAGACCATTTCCACCCCCCAGTCAAAGTCTCCTGCACCTCCGGGTTCAGGAGCATTTGCACCGCCAAGCTGCATCAACTACAGATACCCGATCCAACCCTCTTGGACAAGATGGAAACATATTACGGTTACGTGCGGACTCCCGCAGACGCCATCCGCCTCTTCGAGGCCTGCCGGTTAGGCATTCTGCCCAGAGTCCAGCGACGGCTGTCCGAGAAGGAGAGGCAATCTATTCGATCCGGTTCCGTGTTTGTCTGGGACGAGCGGGAAGCCGGCATGAGGCGGTGGACCGATGGAAAGTCATGGAGTGCGAGCCGAGTGTCTGGCAGCTTCCTGACGTACCGCGAAATGGAGGGCAAGCGGGGTGGTGGTTTCTCTGGTCGACGGAATGCGGGCAAGACTCCCGATTCTGGACGCGGCAGCGACGAGGATCAAGACGACGGCGAGCCAGAGGGATACCGCTACAAGGCCGATGGACTCATGAAGCAATCCTTCAGCATCACGACATCGACCGGCCAACATCTTCACCTCATTTCCTACTACTCCCGACCTCAACCTGGCCAGCCTGAACTTCCCCAGCCAAATACCGACCCTAACCTGCGAGGTATTGTCCCTGTGAAGGGCATGTATCCCGAGTCCAGCATGGGAGAAGCCAACCCTACTCCTGCTCTCACGAGAGCTCCCATGCAGCAGCCTTACATGGTTGCACCTCACCATCCTCACCAATCACCCTACGGTCCGCAATATGGTCAACCCGGCTACGGCTGGCCACCTTCACCAGTGGCCACTCCTCCATACGGCCAATATGCGGCTCCTTATCCTCCCGCCGGTCACCATCAGCTTCCTCCTCATATTCCCCAGGTTCCTCTCCCACCGCATCATCAATACGTTCCGCCACCACCACACTACGAATCGCGAGCTTCTCTTCCTCCGCCTCACTCAAAACCACCGACTCTGCCTTATCCTCAACATCAATCGCCACACTATACGCACACTCCACTACCTCCCCGACAGGACTCGCCCCGTGATGCGCTACAAGCTACTGCCCAGAGCGCTATTCTCGATCCTCGCTTGAATTCTTCAAGCCGCGGTAGCCAAGGCCCTCTTCCCGGATTGGGCGCCGTTACAAGCGCATCATCGAGCAACTCCCTCGCAGCCATCAGCACTCCTCCTACTCGCACCTTGAGCGTCAGCCCACCTCGAAGCTCACACTCGACAGAAGCACCGGCCACGACTAACGGTAACAAGGCCAGTTTGTCCGCTCTCCTGCACCCCACTCCTGCTGGCAGCGAGACAAGCAGTGCCAACCCTGGTGCCACCAACAAGAGCGCAAGCAGCAGTCCTAGATCGAGTGGAGTTTGCGGTCTGTCAGAAAAGGGCGGCGTAAGCGAGGATGCACGAGCATTGAGGATGCTGGATCGCAAATTCTGCATTTAGGAGAATTGGACCGAGAGTTTTACCCAGCGCCTACGAGTTGGGCTCTTATGAAGGCCAATGGAGGGAAGATGATATGAAGAACAAGACAGCAACAAAACACTATGGGAGGTTCATTGTCATTTTCTGCCTTTTCATTTGTCACTTCTGCATGGTTACGGCGTCTGTACCGGGCGGCAACGAGGGGAGTTTGCCGCGGTTGCATTAAGCGGGGGGTTTTCATGATCATTCAAGGGTCTGGTTGTTTCTTCTGAAAAGGCGTGGTCACACCAGCAGCCTTGACGGCGTTTAGGTATGGAGTCGGTCCATCGTCGAGAGGGCGACGAAACAAGATCTGCTTTTCCGCGTTCGGAGTACATAGTCTACATAGGAATGTCAAGCGTTTATTGACTGCAAGAATTGTTTGATTGTGACAATGCATGGTGTCGAATGGTTTAATATCTACTGGGACGACTTGAAACTGAGTTGCAGATAAGCTTGCGACGGCATATTGCTATGGAGGACCTTGCTCAGGGTGTGAGGATTATATTGACTATCCACGTCTTCATGGACCCCCCTAACAGAACGACGACGATCCTTTGGGGTTGGCTTGGACCCTGCAAGAAGCATTCAATCCCATCATGGCCTCTTTTCTGAGACGGCATTCGCCAAGCTCGCTCTCGCTTCAGATGCTGTGTAGAGCAGAGAGCCCTTGTCTTGCACCGACGAATTGGCTGCCGCGCGGAAGGCCGCGTCATCGTAGGCAGTTGCATAGCGGGGAGGAATTTCATGGGAGGAGCGGGGGAAAGGGGTGCGTACTTTTGGCCAACGGAAAGATTATATGTAGCAGGGGGGAGGAGGAGGAACGAGAGAGAATAGGCGCCGCTGATGCCATGTCCAGTCGAAGCATGAATGTTTCAGGGTGATGGGATTGTGGGGGAGGTGTATGTACTCTGTATGTAAGGTACCATAGTATGGCGGTTGGCTAGGGGGGATGGCTCTTGGGGGAATGGCGTTTGCTGGGTTTATTTTAGAGGGTTGAATAGTTTCGAACGAGAAAACCAATGGCTTCCAGGGGATTACGTAGGCTTGACAGTGAATGAGAGACGTCGAGGGGTGAGGATTGGATGTTTCGCTGCGAATTTAGGTGGCTTGAGGACAAGGCCTGGATTCTTGAAAAGCCGAAGCGAGCAATAGTCGACGAGCCACTGGCACTATTGGTGGTTCGAGACGTGTTCCATTAGAGCCAGTAGTCTAAGAATAGCGAAGCTGGTATTCGTAGAGCTAAGCTCGCAATATCATACAGAAAGCCCAACTCGAATGACTTGCAACAGAATCTTGAGCAGAGGCATAGGGTAAGCAGCCATCCCGTGTAAGTCGCATCATAGTTGCGCCGGCCCGACGCCATTCCACCACAGCTCCCCTTGCGCTAGGCTGGATCAGGGCTGAGATTGCAGGGCAGCTTTACACGCGACAGAGTTTCTTTGCTGGCGTATATCAGAACGTCATGACGACACAATCCTAGAGCAACGGAGGATATTGCGCTCCCAATCCGTGTCTCGAATGAGTAGACGCTTGCGACGATGCTGAAGGGCTTCACCTGAATACTCTTGCGCCGCGCACAACCATGTTCACCTTTTGCCCGCTGCAGGGCGCCCTCTCCGACTCGCCCGCGTCGCAGTCGCTGCTTGAGCTTGACGGAGGGGTCAAAGTTCTCGTCGACTTGGGCTGGGACGAGTCGTTTGACATTGAGAAGCTGAGAGACATTGAAAAGTATGCCATCGAGGATGTGGTTGTTCCCAAGGAAATGATGCTAACCTGCTTGCCATAGACAGGTAACAACCTTGTCACTCATCCTCGTCACACACGCGACTGCTTCACATCTCGCTGCCTATGCACATTGCTGCAAGAATATCCCCCAGTTCACGCGAATCCCCGTATATGCGACGCGACCTGTCATCGATCTCGGCCGCACGCTCACCCAGGATCTGTACTCGTCGACCCCTGCGGCGGCGACGACGGTTCCTCAAAACTCGCTTTCCGAGGTAGCATACTCGTTTTCACAAACCGCCGTTGCTGCGCAAAGCCTGCTATTGCAATCCCCAACACCCGACGAGATTGCGCGATACTTTTCACTCATCCAACCCCTCAAATACTCACAACCGCATCAACCTCTCCCATCACCCTTTTCACCACCGCTAAATGGCTTGACAATTACTGCGTATAATTCGGGACACACCCTTGGAGGCACGATATGGCATATTCAGCACGGCTTGGAGTCGGTTGTGTATGCGGTGGACTGGAACCAGGCTCGTGAGAATGTCTTTGCAGGCGCGGCTTGGTTAGGAGGTGTTGGTGGAGGCGGCGCCGAGGTCATCGAACAGTTACGGAAACCTACAGCCTTGATATGCAGTAGCCGTGGCTGTGACAGGAATGCATTGACCGGCGGTCGTGCGAAACGAGATGAACACCTGATCGATACCATCAAGACCTGTGTCACACGAGGAGGAACCGTGCTGATCCCCGTCGATTCGAGCGCCCGAGTTCTGGAGATGTCCTATCTTCTAGAACACGCGTGGAGGACAGACGCCGCCTCCGAGGAGAGCGTTCTCAAGTCCGCGAAGCTTTATCTTGCCGGGCGCAACATGTCCAGCACGATGCGGTATGCACGGAGTATGCTCGAATGGATGGATGACAGCATAGTGCAAGAGTTCGAAGCCTTTGCTGAAGGTCAACGGAAGGTGAATGGTTCGGACGACAAGAAGGAAGCTGGACCGTTCGATTTTAAATATTTACGACTCCTGGAGCGCAAGAGCCAGATCGAGAGACTGTTAAGAGGAGGTACTGAAAATGAGATTCAGGGACGTGTCATTTTGGCAAGTGATACTAGCATCGAATGGGGATTTTCCAAGGATCTGATTAAGGGCTTGGCAAGTGACCCGAAGAACTTGGTTATTCTGACGGATAAACCGGGCTTAGCAAAAGATGACAAGCCTTCGATCGCCAGAACACTCTGGGATTGGTGGAAGGAGAGGAAAGACGGCGTTTCCGTGGAACAGTCGAGTGTCGGCGAGAACATTGAGCTCGTGTACGCTGGCGGTCGTGAGCTGACCATCAAGGAGGCTAAGAGGCAGGGACTGGAGGGGGAGGAACTTGCCATGTATCAGCAGTGGCTGGCCACACAGAGACAACTTCAGGCCACACAACAAGGCGGAGGAGCTGGTGGATTAGAGCCGTCTGCTGACGTTGTAGACGATGCCTCTTCAGAGTCATCATCGGATTCGGAAGACGACGATGGCGAGCAGCAAGGAAAGGCGCTCAACGTTTCAACTACCATCGGTCAAGCCAGTCGCAAGAACGTGGTGCTCAAGGATGAGGACCTCGGTATTAACGTGCTTATCAAGAAGAAGGGGGTATATGACTTTGACTCACGGGGCAAGAAGGGAAGAGAACGAGCATTTCCGATTGCAATTCGAAGGAAGCGAGCTGACGACTTTGGCGATCTGATTCGACCCGAGGACTATCTTCGAGCAGAAGAGAAAGAAGACGACACCGCCGATGGTCCGAATGTCGCCGCGGCCGACGATAACATGGGCAAGAAGCGGAAATGGGATGACGTGGCAAAGAACAATGCGGGAGCCAACAAGAGGAGCCAAACTGCTCGTGCTGGGTCGGTGGAAGATGGTGATGGCGCTGCGTCCGGTGACGGTTTTGAGCCAGACGAGCTTGACACCGTTGAGGACAATGAGCCCGAGGAGCCCGTGGGACCTTGCAAGCTCGTGTATCAGACGGAGACCGTTACGGCCAACCTGCGTATCGCCTTTGTCGACTTTAGTGGTTTGCATGACCAGCGCAGTCTGAACATGCTCATCCCCCTGATTCAACCACGCAAGCTGATTCTTGTCGGCGGTAGCCGGCAAGAGACGCTGGACCTTGCCGAAGACTGCCGCAAAGCCCTCGGCGCTGACGGCGATCGTGCTGTTGACGTGTACACGCCCGAGGTTGGCGCTTGGGTTGATGCCAGTGTCGATACCAACGCTTGGGTTGTCAAACTGGCAGATCCTCTTGTCAAGAAGATCAAGTGGCAGAATGTCCGTGGGCTTGGCATCGTCACCATCACAGGCCAGCTCGTGGCCACGCATATCTTTGATGCGAAGGAGGAGGATGGCTCCAACAAGCGCCAGAAGACGGAAGCTTCGACGTCTGATTCAACCGCTCTCACTACTACAAATGGCACAACCTCCATCATGCCTACTCTCGACGTCCTTCCATCCAATCTCGTTTCTGCCGTGCGCTCGGCGGCCCAGCCTCTCCATGTCGGCGAGCTGCGTCTCGCGGATCTGCGCCGTGCGATGCAGACGGCAGGGCACGCGGCCGAGTTCCGTGGTGAGGGTACACTGGTCGTCGACGGTACCGTGGCCGTGCGAAAGGCAGCCACTGGACGGGTCGAGGTCGAGAGCGTGGGCATGCCGACCGTCGGCCGCCGAAGCACCTTTTATGAAGTGCGTAGATTGATTTACGACAACCTGGCGGTTGTGGCGGGTGCTTAAGACGATATGACTCGAGACATCTTTTGTATCTCGCCTTGAGAGAAGGGGCTTGTTACACTGGAATGGCATGGTTTTTTTTGTACGTTACTTGTGACTATAGGTTTTCCAAGCGGATGAGGACGTGGTGAGAACAAAACGGGAGCTTATGGATGGGGGAATCTACAGAGAAGGTAGATTTTATTTGCTGGACATTAGGGCATATCGGGAATAGAAGCGGTCGTCTCACGAGGATGAGGGTAGTCTTGTTGCTGTGATGTATCTGTCTTATTTCTCGTCTCCCTTGGGTTTCTGGGCTGCTGAGATGTCCACGGTACAGAAATCTTTGATGTAATTGGACGATGTATCAGCTCCCTATGACTCAAGGTCAGGGGAACTCGATCTACTATAACCTGAGGCGACTTTTGTTTCCAGCTGCAATGGTAATCCAAAGATTCGAAGACAGGAGCACAAATATCCTATTACACAAGGTCCCATAGTCTTTGTGTCATCTATATTTTCTTGATGAAGCAGATGACGCAGACTTTCGCCTCTCAGTCGTCCTTGACCATCTGAAATAGAAGACTAGAAATAATCAACCTGAGGCTTGAGCCCCCTTGCGCTATTGACACAAGAGCTGATAATACATAGTTCCCAAAACGCCGCTGACCATGATCCGCTATTCAAAGACCTTGATAATGAACCCCTTCTATATTGAACTTCTCCACCTCTTCCCGGCGGCCCTTCACCTTGCCGGTTCTATCGGTGCCATCTCGTACTCTCCCGCCCCGTCCCGGCCTCTCCCCCGCCCACGCCGCGGCGAGAAGCCCATCTCCTCGTCGCCCAGCTCGCCCTCGCCAGCCAGCGGCGCGCCCTCCTCACTACCACCACCGGCGGCGGCGGCGGCAGGCGTGGCGGGGAGGATGCGTCGGCCGCCGAAGAAGACGGGCTGCAGCTCGCGGTACCGGCAGCCCCAGATGCCGAGGCCGACGGAGAGGGCCGACGAGAGGACCATGGTGGCCCACCACATGGCGTTGCGGGGGACGCGGCCGTTGTACAAGGAGACGACCAGGAGGTGCAGGCCGTGGACGGTGAGGGCGAAGTCGGGGACGAGCTTGCTCCGGGCGATGATGACGACGATGGCCAGAGACCTGGGAAGTTGTTAGAATCTGCTATCGATTCGTGTAGATTCACATGGTTTGCTTCATCGTTCATCTCGAAATCACCGTCGCAGAGAAGGGAAACCAAGAAAACTCACATGCACAACCCCCCGTCCAGCAGCAGCACAAACGCCATCAGCCACCCGTGCGTCGTGTCGCCGCGCACAGCCTCCCACCCAAAGACCATGCTGAAGCTGAACCCGGTGCCCGCGACCAGCGCGGTGAAGAGCAGAAACACCAGCGAGGCCGCGTAGTACAGCGCCTGCAGCGTCGCGATCTGCCCGGCAATCTTGAGCGGCGGCAGCTCCGTCAGGGCGCCCGCGCGCGGGGGTCTGCGGCGTCGCGCCATTTGTGTGTGTGTGTGTGTGTGTTTGTGTGCGTTTGAAGCTTGGAAAGGCGAAAATGTGGAAAAGTAGAGGAGGTGTCGTTGAAGTGAAGGGGAGAACTTTGCTACCGGGGGAGCATGTCTCTATGCGATCTCGTGCGCGCCCCGGCGATGTTGAGCCCTTCGCAAGCGGGTTTCGTTGGGAGAGAGGCCGAGCGTATGGGAAACGTTTCCCTAGGTGACGATGGGAATGACGGAGGAGCTGAATTGGAGTAGAGCGGGCGTGATTGTTTCAGTACAAGAGAAGGAGAGAGATAAGAAATTGCAAAGTAGAGACGAGAGGACGACTTGGTTGAAACGGCAGATGACGACCCTAGCAGCCAAGTGACCCTTGGAGGTTCCTTTCGACAAGACACCTTGTAAGTTAATAATGAGCGCACCAGCCACTTCATCCCCAGGCACATGTTAAATCTAAAAGGCTACTTAAGCTCCAGCCACATTTATATGTGGCGTGGACATTCACCGCCCAAGGATTCTGCCGTCATGGCGTTTGTCTTTTCACGACTGCACATCATCGGTAGCTCTACGTATTTGGATGCCCTGAAACGCCGCTCCATGACAACCCCGCCACTAAGAGCTTCATCTGAGCTTTCCATGTGCCCCCGCGGCCTCTGCTCTGCATAGAGTCTATCCCTGGACCACCAATGCCGGTTCAAGACAACTGAGCCTCGTCTTGATTCGTCAATTCACTTACAACCATCCCCTCCAACCAAAAACACCGTCCTCAAACCCCTCCAAATCCTCACGATGGGCTTGTGGCCCTTCTCCTCCGACAACCGCGGCGACGCCATCCGCTCCGGCGAGGCCATCCCCAACCGCCAGGAGCGCGCCATGTGCTGGGCCGCCCGCGACGCCTACTTTGCCTGCCTCGACGCCAACAGCATCGTCGACGCCAACAAGGACTCCTCGGCCGCCAAGAGGGCCTGCCCGCAGCCCACGGCCGACTTTGAGCGCGACTGCTCGGCCGCCTGGGTCAAGTACTTCAAGCAGTGGCGCGTCGCCGACCTGGCCAAGAAGAGGCGGCTCGAGGAGCTGCGGGCGCAGGGCGCGCAGGAGATGACGGTGACGACGAGCTTTGCGCCCGAGGGCGGCGCGGGGGCGCAGGGTGCGGGCAAGGAGGATATTCAGGATATGCTGGATAGGAAGAAGGGGAGGTAAAGAGGAAACAATGCTGGGGAAGTGTTCAAAGAAAAAAGGGAGCCGTGATGAAGCCTTGGATGGGAAAAAGGAAAATACTCATGTTTGTATGATGAAAATGTATCGAGTAGAACAGGACGGAAACAGGCTCTGTCCATAATTGTAACAATAGGTAGAAGACCAACACCTCACTTGCTATGAGGCCTGGAACAATGTACGAGTAGCGAAGCATCGCACCTTCATGATGTATATACCTTTTTGATACCAAGTATGTCCGTCATGACGCCCTTCTTAGCAGTACCGCTCCTTCTACCGACGTCTTGAACAAACTTGTTGCCAGATGAACCAGTTCATTGCACATGCTCATACATGTCACCTTTATTTAACTCCTGAAAACAACTCACATCTTGTTCCTCTTCCTCCTTTCTCTACATTCTCTTATCTATTGTTAACCATCACCAACCATCATCATAACACCATTATCATCATAACACCATTATCATCATCACCACCCTCACCGGCCATCTTATATCCAACCAACAAACGTCGTTCTAAACATACAAAATCGCCTCACACCTCCCCTTCCTCCCCTCCCGACCATATCGTTCCCACTCAACCCGTACATGGGCATTCGACATTTCTCATCTTGTGCCGGGAGGGGAGGAAGGGCCAAGGCCAAGAAATTTTGCCCACCGTCGTGCAACTGCAAGAAAGGCAACAAAGACTAAACAACACACGAACAATCTGTATGTAGCCCCTCCCCGTCCTCCTCTGGCTTCAACTGACTGACTTGGATAGCGACCACCATCCCATGCTTGTCGCAATCTGGAGGAATTGCTCCTCGTCACGGGCAAGAGGTACACCCCGACCAGGGAAGGGTTTGCCAGGGTGGTTATTATAGACTTTTCAACGAGAATGATGATTGTGTAGGACATTATATAGACTAATTAGCATTGCCTCTTACACTTATGTGTCCTCTCTGCTCCAATAGAATAACTGCCCTCTCAATGCCTGTCATACCAACCCCAGCCAAATGTTCACGTTGCTGTACTGATCATCAAGCCAGGGCTCATCATTCCAACAGCGTTTGAATTGTAACACCGACTCTAAAACTAATTGCTAAATTGTTTTCTTCCTGCGGCCACATGAGGTACTTTCTCCAGATTGGCCGCTCAACTAATAACGTTTCTAATGGGAGATCAAAAGTTTGATAAAGGCGAATAAGCAGAGTTGATAGTAAGGAAAAAAAAGGGGGGAAGTGATCCCATAGTGAAGGGATTGAACAAAGCACACCCAAAAAAAAGTAACAAAAAAAAATTGAACCGCCATAAAGTAGTGTTCCCGCCTTTCTAATGCATCGTTTTGGTCGCTGATTCCATGTCTCTCGTGCAGCCTCTCTGATCTGAGGCGTGCTCGTCCCCTCGGAAATAAAGCAAGATAAAAGAAAAAGGAAAATTCATGAGTGCTCCTTGGACCTCTCCTTTCTGTCCAGCGGTAGGCAATGGCAAATTGTGGCAATCTATACCCACATGCGAACACCACTGTCATCTGTCTCCTCCTTCTTTGGCGGAAGCGGCGGTAGCTTCTTGTTCAAGCTCTCGCGGCTCATCTTGTGTCGTAGTATGTGGTGCTCTCCGTTGCCGATGGCCGCATAGCCACTATCTGAACTATCCGGCTTGACCTGTCCGGGCTTTGGCGGTGTCGGTGGGGGAGCCCGAGTAGGCGGGAGAGCCTTGTAATCCTTGGGAGGGGTCTCAGGACGGATTTCGCCAGCCTCCTCCACGACTGGTAATACAGGTTCATGCTGCATAGAATCGCGACCATCCCTTGTCGTAGTCAAGGTTCGGTCAGGGATATGCTTCTCTGCAGAGCTCTCGGATTCTGCCTCCTTGGATGCCTTGTCCACAGTGTCTCGGGCTTCCGGTGACATTGGGGGTGCTGGCGGCACGTGGCTTGGCATGGGTGGAATTGGCTGCGACGATTTACGTCGCGAGTTCCAGCTGGACACTCGTTGGTTTGAGCCGTTCGCCTCAATCATCTCCTGATCCCTTCTCGCAGCTTCTCGGTGGGCTTCTTCGGATGACATGGTGACGCCTTCGATGAAGTGGTAGAATCGGTCTCCGTATTGGGCTGGCGGCAGCGCCGAAATCTGCGTCTTGTCGCTCGACAGACCCTTCCAGAAGTGTTCAATCTTCTTGATGATTCCGTACTGCAATCGTGTTAGCTATTACTCCAAAGACCTCGAGCTTGGTCACTTACATGAGTCAGGCAGTCGATGACACCGAGGTAGTAAATCTCATCTGCTGGACTGTTGTCTTCATGGGTCGCCCTGAATCCACCATCATCCTGGTTGAAGACGAATCCGGGACGATTATGCCCCTCCTCTAGCTCGTCTGGCATCTTGTTCATTGACTGGCCAATGGGTACAGGTCGTTCTTGTCGAATCATCTGCCGCAGCTCTCTAGCCTTTCGGGCATTCTCCAGCTTGGAAGGTGTACGGAGAAGAACGGACTGCGGGTCGTCTTCGGGCGACTTCTCACCACCAGGGTTGAACACCTGAAGTGTCTTGTCACGAAGATTCTCCTCGTTGCCTCGCGACACATCGTGAATTCCCACCAGCAGCGAGTAGTCCATAATATGCAGCTTCTTCAACAGAACCACATCTCTCTGCAACTGTTCCAGGAAGAGTTGCTTCTTCTGGATACCCAACTCCAAACTTCGCTGTCGCCTCAACCAGTTCAAGTCCTTGAGAGTAGCCCTGGGATTCTTCTCCAGATCCTCCTCCCTGTAGTCTCGACCAATAGTCGAGCCCTTGAGATCAAAGGTCGTGTGAATGTCTCGATGGGGCGGAAACAGGTTGTTCATGACGACGAAATGAATCTTCTTGCCGTAGGGCATCTTAACGCGGTGCAGTCCGTAAAACTGCGACAGGAGAGTGTTGGGGTTCTCCTTGACGTGTTCGTAATATTCCTTCAAAATCTTGCGGAGGAACTTGTGTTCGGCGTGGTGGATCGTCTTGATGATATACTTGTAGTCCCTGGAAAAGTAGAAGAAGCTGCCACTCTTGCCAGGCGAACCGAGCTCCGAGAGAATGTATTTGCCCGTCAACGACATGAGGTAGTCGGCCGGGTCAAGACGGAACAAGGTTCGCAGACGACGAAAGACCCAAGGAGCATAGTCCTTGAACTTGAAGTCATACTTGGCCGAGGGAACTAATTCGTTACCGGCACTACTCGAGGTTAGCGTTTCTCCCGACACAAACACAAACAATCTCCTTACATGTCAAATGTCGACTTTTGCTTAGTTTCAAAGTCGGCGTCAGTCAATTCCCGGTCGAGTTTGGCGTTTGTCCTCGAGACCGATACCCGAATACCCGTCAACATGTTGTAGGCTGTGGTCCAGTTGGCATGGCTCTCATCTACCATGGTGCCCACGAGTACTCGGTCATCGTCCTCTTCCTCCTTGCGTCTCCGCTTGCTGGCGCGTTTTTGTCGGTAGGCCTCTGCCCATCTCTGTGCATCCTCATCGGGTACGACCTCATCACGAGGCCCATCCGATTGCATCGACCTGGTTGGTCGTCTACCAAGACTGATCGAGGGTCGTCGTCCAGATGGGCCGGAAGTGTTGGTGGGAGAGAAGCGGCCGCTGGCTTGTGCTGTATCCATACCATCCTTAGAGGGGCGACCAGCAGTCACCTTGGGCACCTCGAGAGTGTGTCTTTGCTTTAGAGCGGGAGTGGCTGTGGGTTGAAGGTGACCCGATGATGATGATGCAGCTGTGTTACCGGAGTAGATGGGCGGGGAGGACAATCGGTGGCCAGATGGTGGATTGGTCCGAGGCAGGGCGAGCGTGGGATCAGAGGTATTGGATGCAGTCAGCAGGGTGCCATCAAAGCTCTTGCTTGGCGGCTTGCCCGTGAAATCCTCTGATGGATGAGGATCTGCCGGGAGCGGTTTTGACAAGACATTGTAGTTCCGAGTCTGGTTGGAGGTCACAGAAGCATCAATGCCATTGACATCAGAGTTCGGTAATCGAGGAAGGGTGCGGTCGACGAGATGGGCGGTGCCATTAGGAAGCGGCTTTTGTTGATGTGCGTAGTCATCCTGTCGGGATGGAACTGTGGTGACGGACTTGCCGTTGGAGAGGGAGCTCATGCTCGTCGGGCGCGTGCTGTTTCCATTCATAGGCGTCGGGGTAGTCTCAGAGGCGTCCGAGCCGTGCGTGGAAGAGATTGAACTCTCGTCGAAGCTCTCATTGATGGTGTCGGATCGGGTGTGGCGGATGGAGCCCGCGTTCACCCTTTCCTTGGCGGCAGCGAGGCCGAACTGATTATTGGGGTCGAGATTGAGGATATCGGGGTTGTTGGAGAAAATGGTAGAATTGTCGTCGGTGAGGAACGAGGGCATTTCGGGGTGACCAAAATGAAGACTCTCCAGAGGCCTGACCAGCGCGTGGCGAGACGATGTTTAGATGCTACTTGCAGAAGCGATGCTGTCCTTGGGGAGGGCGGATGGTTGGGTGACGTCCTTGGGTATAGGGATCGGCGCTGAAAACTCGAAGAGAGGGAGATTTCTCTGCTTCTTTCTCAATGTTGATTTTCCGTATGTAGTGTCCGTAGGCCTCTCGGATAGTTGAAAAGGCGAGGTTGAGAGGGAAATTGGACGAGGCCCTACTTGGCTGGCGTATCAGGGATTCTTGGCGGGTCGACCAATGGGCGGAGCTAATAAGCAGGGACACGACGGACGGTCGCGTTGGAGGCTGGAGAGAGACGAGGGGGGGGGGGGG
>JALNIO010002875.1:39089-63365 GCA_023509875.1 Rugonectria rugulosa
GCAAAACAGAATACAGTCGACTAGGGGCGGTGGGATTGGGTGCCGACGACGGTTGGTGATGGATGAAGATGAAGATGATGGGTGTTGGAGTGTCCAAGGAGAAAACGGAGTGAAGGTGAGGTGAGGCTGGCCCAGACCCAGGCCCCAGAACTGGACAGGACAAGACAGGGCGGGACAGGGTGCGAGCGCCGGGAAAAAACTTGACGGGGCCGCAGCCTGTGGGAACATGCAGAAGGCCGAGAGTGGGTTGGATTTGTACGTACCTTTCCTGCTTCTCCTTGAGCTTTACTGCTAAAATTGGGACCCCGAAACTGGAATTATCCTTCTTCTATCCTTATTTTCCTCGCTGCTGCTTTAGCTGGAGAAGAAAAAAGAGGCGTTGGAGGGGAGCGAGGGGAGCGGCTAGATGGGAGACGGCAAGTGCCAATTCTTCCTCTCGCTGTTATTGCCAAGGGGGGCACGCACATCCATCGACAGGCCTGGGCGCCAAGTAAGAAGTCAGACTGGGAGCGGTAACGAGGACTGAAAGGTTTTGAGCTGCATGCGCCCTTGAAAGGGCCAACGGGGTTCCCTGACAGGTTCGTCCACCACCTGTGGCAGCTTGCTTCGTACTGCGCGTGTACCTGGAACAGCAACGTTTCCAGGGCGTTCAGTGATTTACAGGGGATCCAGGGGGCGGGTGCCAATACATCATACAGCAGTGGACCGTCCAAGGAAGTCCGAGTCCCTTTTTCCCTTCCTCTTCCTCCCCATGATGGATCACTCATTGCGTGGCAGACCGCACCCCCAGGCGACACTCCTCCACTCCTCGTCAGTCGTCTGGCTTGGCCCAGGCTTGGCCCTCGGCCCTGACTGCCGGAGTACGGAGTAGACTCTGTCCTAATCGCTTCCCCTAAGATGAGCGCCATCACCCGCTGTAGCTCTAGCGGCCCAAGATGCTGGGGGTACAGTGGTGAATCCGGAGGGCACATTTCTTCCCCTTGGCGATGTCGACTGTAACCTCGTACATGTCGTGCTGCAGTAAATGACAATAAGGTACGGGGCACTATAGCTGCTAGCATGAATGGCTGAGCAGCCACTGCATCAATAGTCAGTGCCATGGCTTGAGGCTGATCGCTGTCATCCCGACGGCCTGGATACCTCCATCCACGTAGGTAATTCGTACATCCGTTCAAATGAGCTCCAACACCGCCTCAATATCAGGTTACATGTACTATATGTATGCATGTCTGGAGATCGACCGTCGCCAACTGGATCACCCAAATTGGAGAGATGCCTCGGACAATAACGTTCTAAACCCCGTAGTAGGGACAATGAGTCGTATGGATCCCCGCTGGGCCAGGGATGAACTGTCTCTAGCCATCCAGTGTCCAACAGCCCCCCATTCCAGATACCCTCAGCCCAGCCGAGAGCAGAGCGTGTAACTGGCTGGCAAGTCGCAGGAACCCCATTCGTGATTATTCTGTATAGCCTTGAATGTGTGCGAAGAGCCGGGTGTATCTGCCAAGTTTGGCTCGTTTGTGGTCTACTGAATGGCTTCATTCTGCTGCTTTATCCGATCCCATGACGGCCGAGGTGATCTGGTGTTCGTTGGACGTGGCCCAGCAACGACGGAGGAAACACCTCATTCGCAAAGCTTCACATGCAAGGACCCCTCAGCATTCACTCGTCGGCTGTCATCTTTTAGATGCCTAGATTTACTATGCCTCTCTTTCTATCCGTGGTATCTCTTCCCACTTCCAATACCTACCAGTGTCCAGTCCACATTCACTTGTAGAAGAAGAAGAAAAAAAAACCTCCTTATTATAGCGTCCTATAACCACCAAAGCGAAGCCCCCCTTATCATTCGTGCTCAGCCTCAGCCACAGGGAACACAACTGCAGACCCGCCAGCTGGATCTCTTTCGTCGCCAGTGTACGAACACGTACTGTACAGTACCGCACCCGTTTCCTCACAGCAATAGCCAATAGTCACGAAATGGCTTCTGCTGTACCAAGGGTTTCGGGCTCGGTCTCGGTCTCTCTTTTCCAAAGCCGCTCTATTAATACCATCCCATCTCCCACTTCCCCAAGTTTCCGGGAACTGTACTACCGTTACCACCGCCTCTTTACACACATTATCATCCGACCCCAAGAAACTGGCGGGGAGGAGGGGGCGCGAGACAGAGGGACAAAAAGAAGAACTTGGTTGCCCGCTGGACTAGAATCTTGGTCTAGAAGCCCAACCCGCAGATACCGATCGTCCAGATTACCCCTGCTGTCCCTGTTTATGCTCCTGCCAACTCCACGATGCCACGATTCTGACGACGGAGGGCCGGTGATGTAAAGATCAACGCATCCTCCCCAAAAAGTTCATCTTTTTGAGACTTGCCCTGGTCCCCTTTTGCTGCATCACAACTGCGTCCTCAAGGTCTCCCCCTGGCGTTCAATCTGCTTCTGTGCTGTAACTCGCGTGGCCGTTCTCTGTTAGTCTCTCCCTGGGCCGTCCCATGTCTCAGCTTTCTTGGTCCAGCGACCGCCCTTGGTCACTTCATGTGGCTTCGACGTGCCAGCACATTGGTCCGCTCGACGACCTCGTCTTCAGCTCCAAAAGGCCAAGTTGATGCGGCTGATGAGCCTCTTCAACTAGCTCGTGACAATTTGAGCCTTGTATTACGTAGTAAAATGGTAAAATGTCTGCTACTCAATTTCTCATCTCTGGCATATCCGATTCAGTCATCTTCACCCCAGCCCCCCTGTCCACATTACAAGTAAGCAGTCAGAGCAACGGCCCTGGTCCCCTGCACACATGACATGGCATCGCATGTCCAAGGAGCTCTGTCAAATCCCTCTGTTTTCTTTGCATCCTTCCGTACCTAATTATGTACATACGCTTTGCGGATACGCCTTGATTAACCTAATAAACTTCAAATCATGTATCCGTATTCCGTACGTAGATTACGGAGAACATGCCAATGCTATCTGAACGCTCTTCCTGGACTTCTCCCATCAAGTACACACCACCATCACTCCCAATTCGGCACACTTATCCCAGAGTACCAACTTATGAGATACTTACCACAAGATGCCTTTTCCTCCTCAAGATCCTCGACCATCTTCTCTTTCTTGCATCTCTCATTCATCTCCACTCGGAACTCCCGTCCTGTCCCACTCTCCATTCCCCGTAACGTACCTATTACGACGTACTCTGCACCTTTCCCCCCGAATCCACGGATGGCTCGGAGCCCGCATGGAATGCGTGTGCGCCTTCTTGGCCCGGCTCGCCATATCCGGGACATGGAAATATCTCCATCTCTCACTCTTTCTCTCTCTCGCCTACTCCAGGCCAATTCGTGCAAAAAGCGCTTGGTCCAAATACGTCCTTTGCGAAACGAACCTGTTACCATCCTCATCAGCCCCCCCTTATTTGGGGGCCGCAACACGGGACGGGAGGGATAATATCCCCCCGATGATTACGGGAGACTAACGTATACGAGTTTTGTTAATTACTCCTGGGGCTTGCCATGCAACAACAACAAATAGACAGCTGAGCTTCCTCATGCAGCATCAATGTTTAATTGCAAGAATAGCAGCCGCGCTTCAACGTAGGACTCTTCTTTTTGCACAGCCTGCTTGCCCTCATCTTCGATCAAAGGACTCCCAGACCCTGATCGTCCTTTGACTAACTGCATCATGCCTAGCTCCCACTCCCCCTTGCATTCTCACCCGCGCTGAGTCATCCCACCCAAAAGCCTCCGCACCACAAAAATTCTTCCCAACTCTCAACTTCCATTCCAAAACCATGCCGTGTCGTCTTGTCTGTCGACGCCTTTAGGTAGAGACCCCAGATAAGGCAGCTTGAGCGATTCTCATACCGCATATTGCTGCACTGAAAGCACCTCTGGGCAGTTCCAGGTAAGACCGTAGATCTCGCGTGACAAAAACTCTTCAAAAACCCGGACTATAATTGGGCCATTTCGAACTCTTTCTCTCCGTGTCATCTGGCTCTCATTCCATCCGGAGATCGATTCTCTTGCTCCTGTGCGAAAACACTTTGCGCTGGAATTGGTGATTATTTCACACCGTTCTGGCCTTTTCGCTCTGCGTACATAGTCTCTGTCAACCGCATCTTTGGTAACCTCGGACGAGGTAGATCATCGACGTAATGTTATTCTCATGCCCAGATCTTGCCAAGATCCTCAAGCATAAACGTTCTCTGAATCTCCAACGCCATTCAGGGGGGGTTTCTAACTGCATGCCATACGACATGACATCGCAGCACCAGCCCGATACAGACAACTAACTACCTACATCACAACCGAATATGGAAAGATTTGAGAGAGAAAGGGGATATCCCCATTATTTTGCTCAGACACACTATCTACCTTACCAACTCCAGTCTCCCACATCGTAGGCAAACGAGATCATCTCTTCTACATGATGTGAAGCCGAGCCAGCTCGAAAGCTATCCAGTTCCCGTCTAGCGTTCTCTCCCAAAAATGGGCTTTTTTGTGATGTTTTTCTTCTTTAGTTTGTGGTTTTCTTCGTCGGTTTTCTCTTCGCCCACAACATCGCCTATCAAGGCAGAGCTGTTCTCCATCTCACGAGGTCACCATAACCTGGTACAGATGGGACTGATGTTCTTCCAGCCAAAACAAAAGCCAAAAGAGTTCCGGTGATGTGTTCAGCGCCGTCGAGAAACAGCATGAAAATCATCCTTTTCCTTCCAAAGCCTCCTTCCAGCACGTCTAGCAGAACCCATGTCTCATCTCATGAGGTCCGTCCGTCTAACGTAGTATGATCGTCAAAACTTTCATATCGCCATGCGTTTTCCCCAGGGAAAACCTTTTCGACCCTGCAATCATCCACGGATATTGCAAGCCCTCAAATGCAAACCGAGGTTTAAACGCCATCCTGCGAGCAAAGCCTGGAACGCCTTGGTCCCAACCACCCCTGCTGCGCCCCTTCCAACATACATGGCTGTCCTCAGCCTCCAAAAACAAGCGGGTAATGTCTGCCGTATTCGACGCCCAAAGGACTATTATCCATTAGGACTATCAATCCCGCCTTCCCTCTTTCTTCCTTCATCAATCCATAGATGTCGTGCGAAGCGGGCCGGATCAAGAAATCAAAGCCGATGGGTATGGGTATAGATCGACAAAGAAAAATGAGAAAAGCCGGCGAAGCTGCGGTCCGGGTGTGTTGGGAACGCCGCCGAGTCCGTCTTCGAGTGTGATGAGATCCTCGCAAAGAATCTCAAGGTGTAGCGGCATCGTTGTCGTCCATCAGCAATGAAATCCAGTTCGCCAACCCGCCGATTCGCTGTAAAATGTGCGAATAATGTACAATCCAACAGTGTGTAAAAAGCATCCCAGTACAAAAATCATTTCGAAAAAAAAAACAATCCTTCAACCTTCCCCTTTCGCCACAGAACGCCATGCATTTGTTTAGTATTAGGATTGGGGTTCGCGGGGTGGACCGCGGCCTCGACCACCGGTGCCTTGGCCACGTCCACGATATCCACGTCCACGGCCACGGCCTCGTCCATAATGCGAGTTGCCGTTGTGCTGGCCGTTCTGGCTCTGCCAGTTGCTTTGAGGCTGCTGAGGGAGGGCAGCCTGAGGAAGGGGCTGCTGCGGGGCCTGCGCAGCAGGCAAGGCGTTTCGGGTGAGGTTGGAGATGGGTCGGGGAATGTTCTCTGGGTTCTCATACACGTAGAGACTCTTGTCAATGCTGGCGGGGATGGGCTGGATCTCTGTGCCCAAGTCACGCTCAATGTTGTAGAGGTTGAAACGATCCTCCCAGTTGATCAGGTTAATAGCCAGACCAAGATGGCCGTAACGACCAGATCGACCAATACGATGCAGGTACGTTTCAGCATTCTTTGGGAAATCAAAATTGATGACCACGTTCACGGCCTGGATATCAATACCACGCGTGAGAAGATCAGAGCAGACGAGATTTCGGCACACGCCATTGCGGAAGTCGTGGAAAACACGGTTACGAGCCTGCTGCTGCATCTTCGCGTGACTGTAGAAGCAAGAGTATCCAAGTTCGGTAATCTTCTTGGCCAGTAGCTCGACCCGGTTGGTCGAGTTGCAGAAGATGATGGATTGGTTGATTTGGAGCTTGGAGAAGAGGGTGTTCAAGCAGTGGACTTTCTGCTTTTCTTCGACGAAGGCGTAGTATTGGGTGATGCCCCGCAGTGTGAGCTCGTCCATGAGGTTGATCTCGTACGGGCTGACCATGTTTTTGTCAGAAAAGTCTTTGACAGACAAGGGGAAGGTTGCGGAAAAGAGCATGACCTGGCGGTCTTTGGGGTGGAACTGCAGGAGCTGCTCGATGACGGGAGTGAATTCGATGGACAGAAGCTTGTCGGCTTCATCCATGATGAACATTGGGCACTCGCTCAGGTCGGCAACATTCTTGCCGGCAAGATCAAGAATTCGCCCCGGGGTACCGACGACAATATGGACGGGATCCTGAAGACGAATAATATCATCGCGAAGACCAGTGCCACCAGTGGTGACCATGACGTTGACTCCTAGGTGCTTGCCGAGCGTCTTGCAGACTTGCGAGGTCTGCATGGCAAGTTCTCGCGTCGGGACAAGAATGAGACATTGGATCTTGGAAACCTTGGGGTTGATTCGTTCGAGGGCGGGAATGACAAAGGCAGCAGTTTTGCCGGTACCGTTTTTCGCTCGTGCGAGGATGTCCCGGCCGGTTAATGCCACGGGGATGGCTTCTTCTTGAATGGGTGAAGGCTTTTCGAATCCGGCTTCGAAGATGCCCATCAATAAATCTCTCTTCAGGGCAAAGTTCTCAAACTCCAGGCCCTTTGTGTTTGTGACATCCTATTCGGGAGCAAGACGCAAGATGTTAGCAAACTTGGACCCGACATTGGGAGGGCAAAAAAAATTCCACGACTTGGGACGAACCTCTGTTTGTTGTCTGTTATCCTTTGCAGGGATGTTGAGACTCTTCTTCCATTCCTCGCTTGAGGCGGGGGTACCATCACTGCTGGGGTCAGTCCAAGCTTCTAACGGCCGCGAGGAAACGGCGCTGCAGACCTGATTTGGGTGTTGTTCAGCCTGTCTGCTAGCTGATCCGCCATTGTAGAATGTGTGTTTCGTCCGGGGACCGGAGGAGGGGAGGGGTTTGTGGTGTCGTGCGCGGAATTGCGTCAGGGAGAGGAGGGAGCGAGAGAATGATTCTCCAAGATCGAGTGGCAAGCAGGAGGCAGCAAAAGTTGGGAAGCTGCGAGGGTTTCGTGGGGGAGGAGGGAGATGGAAAGCCGAAGTTGCACAACTGCGGGAAAAGGTCAAAGCGGAAACAGCTTGTAAAAGGAGGAGGATGAAAGATGTCGTGGGCGAGGCGCAGGGGCCGTTGGTCGCGTGAGAAAATTGAGTAAAAGGGTCGTGGTGTATTGTGTTTTTGTGTTAATAGTAGAAGGCTCTGAGGCTGTTGTGGTAGAGGTGACGATGTGCGCCTCGTTGCGGCGGAAGGGCCTGCGTTTTCGGAGGTCACGTGGCCCGCGGGGCTCTCCGAATATTCGCAGTTGCTGGGAAGCCCACGGCTGCCTCGATCTCAGGAACCAACCATCTCAGCCTGGTTTTAATCAATTGGTTCGTCATTTCAGCGGGACTGCTAGCGAAACAGACGGAAGCGTGCCCATGTGGTCAAAAACTGCATGGAAGCAGCAGACTCGTCCCTCGAAGATTCTCAAACTCGGTAAAGCCTGGAGGTGTTTTTCTCACGTACTACCATGCAGCATCCGTATGTAGCACTTCGTACCTGCAAAGTACAGGTACATATTCCTGGGGGTGGTTAAAGATTGCGTAGCACTGACCAGCTCATGGCATGGCCTCATCTGCACAGAAGCTCCCATCCCTGTCATCGTCTTTTATCCCCACACTGGGCTGAAATGTGGTCGATGTTATGGGTTTGGGTCTTTGAAGATGAGAAAGGGCATTGGGAGTCGTTCTTGTCAAGGACGGAAATTTTTAAGCCATAGATGTGCACCCAAGTGTGCTTTTATACATGCACGTGGAAGAAAACAGCAACCTTTGAGAACTGTGCCGGGGAAACCAGTTTACTTCAACTCGGCAACCAGCTGCAGTTGGAAATTCAAAAGAAGAGAGGGGGGCAACAGAGTATTATTACGTCAACTCCCATCTCTTCGCATTGCTGAACTCGTCAGTGGCGAAAGAATCTGTAGTGCAAGTCTCCTGTTACGAATGGACTCTTTGGTCAGGTAATATGGTAGTTATATGCTTACCTTGAAGCCAGAAGCCAGACCCATATGGGGAAACTCGTTTCACTTCCGAAAACAATAGCAAGGGCAAAATCTACCCTCTTGAATGCGAGCCGTAGAAAGATCATGTCTGTCCTTGCTTAAAGTACGAGTATATCGACGAATACAAGAGTAACACTGCTTAAAGAATAACTGCTATAAGCTACCTTCAATATAAAAAAAAAAGACACAAAGCGCAGATGGTGGCACTACTATCCGCGATGCCTGATGCCTGCTTGCCTGCTTGCCTGCTTGCCTGCCTGCAACACCGGGTAATGATACAAGAAACATCAACCTTCCACTCTATATATCGCCAGATCCTCTCATCAAAGTCTACAGCTTCATGCCCAAAGCCTTGGCCACCCTCAAACTCTGCCTCATGCTGAGATCCAACATGATTTCCTCACTGCCACCGGGAATAGCGTACGCTCTTACATCACGGTAAAGCCTCTCCACCTTGCCGCCCTGTCCACCGCGTGAATAACTCAGTCCACCAAAGATCTGACTGGCCTCACGGGCGCAAAACTCGAATGTGACGGTCGACTGAGCCTTGAGACTGGCAATGGGGCCGCCCAGCCGGAGCATAGCCTCGGTCTCGCCCATCTTCTGGCACTGGTAGATGAGACTCTCGAGCCAGCTGTACGAGGCCTCGATCTGGCGAGCCATGTGAGCAAGCTTCATGCGAATGACGGGGTGCTCAATGAGCTTCTTGCCAAATGTGCGACGCTTGTTGGCATATTTGACCGACTCCTCGTAGCAGACACGGGAGAAACGGAGGCACTGGATGATAATGCCCATACGCTCGTGGTTGAAGTTGGTCATGATGACTCGGAATCCTTGGTTTTGCTTGCCCAAGAGATTCTCAACAGGAACCTTGACATCCTCAAAGGTGATGTAAGTGGTTCCGCTAGACCACACACCCTGGCAGTCCATGCGACGGGTGCTTACACCCTCGCCACGCTCGATGAGGAGAAGGCTGACACCATTCATTCCAGGGCCGCCCGTCCGTACGGCAGTAGTGAAGTAGTCTGACCAGATACCGTTGGTAATCCACTTCTTCTCACCGTTGACGATGAAATGCTTTCCATCCTCGCTCAGCTTGGCCTCGCAGGTCAAGTTGGCGACATCACTGCCCGCATCGGGCTCAGTAATGGCAAGACAGATACGCTTGTCACCGCTCAGGATACCAGGGAGGATGCGGTCCTTGAGGGCCTTGCTACCGAACTTGATAAGCGGCGGACCGCCAATGCCAAAGCCGCCGATAATGTTCCAGACAAAGCCACCAGAACCAGTGCGCGACAGTTCGTCGGTAAGCAACAGTTCGTGGAAGAGATCCCACTTCTCAGGCGGTACAGACTTGATGCCGTTCGAGACGTACTCCGTGGGGTAGTGGACGCCCAAAAGGCCAGCAAGGTAACCTCGTCGGCCCATCTCTTTGTAGATTTCCTCAGGCACCCGCTTGGCCTCATCCCATTCAGTAACATAGGGCTCAATATCGGCCTCTATCCACTCACGGACCTCGGCACGAAGGGCGGCATGGGTCTCGTTGAAGTAGGGAGAGTGATACTATTCGACGATTAATCTCGAAATTCATGAAAGGGCAAGAAGGCAATCTTACGTTTTGGTACCAGCTGGGGTCGGCGAAAGGAATCTGGTCGCCAAAGGCCTCGAGAGGTTCAGAGTCTTCCTCCTCTTCGGCATTGGACGCCTCCTTCTCGGCTGCGGCAAAGGTCGTGGCTGACGGCTCCTTGGGTGGTGCCGCCTTGGGTTCTGGCTTGGGCTCCGGCTTGGGCTTGGTATCGAGGGAGCCAACCTGAAGCTTGGCCTGGTACTTTTTAAGAATGCCCTCGTTGTGGTACTTCCAGAACTGCTTGGAAGCGTCCTTGCCAGCTACACGCTGCAAGATCTTCTTGCCACCTGCGCATAGCAAAGTAGATTGTCAGTGAATATTGCCTTTGGTGGGTGTTCGGTGTGGTTGAGCGTGGCATATTGGTTGGAGCAAGTGTTGGGGAGAGCACCCAGCCCTTATTGGAGTGGCAGGGGGTTTGGAACAGAATGGTAAACAAACTTACCAGGATGATCATCCTGGAACTTGGTAACATCGTAGACGTCTCCATCGACAACAATGAACAAGTCGCCAGGCTTGTTGTGCGACGCGACGTCACTGGAAGTAAATACTTTAGACATGGCTGAACAATAGGCTATATCAATGGACTGGGAAGATGAGACAAGGTGAAGGAGAATCCAAGACAATAGTGGCGTGGTCTCAAGGTGCAGAGACGTAGGGTGATTTCAGAGAAGAAAGAGACGGGAACAGGACAGAGCAGAAAGGAAGAGAGAAATCACTTGTGTTTTATCCAACGAACTTGGTCTGAATTTAAAAGAGAACAGGATTCAAGCTTACACGCCGCGGTCCCAGGAATTTTAGGGATAACAGGGCCCTTGCTTGTTTCCCTTCAACTCCGTCCCGTTCGGCAAGCCGAGCACCAGCAGCAATCACATGTTGAACCACGAAACCCTCAATGAAGTTCCAGTCCTTTTCTTGGTTCCCCGCCACCCCAGACTCGGAAGAGAGCCGGCGGGTACTTTGCACTCTTCGGAGTAACTTACTTCGTGCATGTATCAAAAACGGCCTGGCCGCGTTACTCGGTCGACTTGTTTTTGCTCTCTGCACTGCCAAACACGCCTGTGGAGTCTGGGGGCGGTTCGCAAAGGTCATCAGCTGGGGCCTTCGTCCAGTCAAACCTCGCCTTTAGCATGGTCATGTGCGAATGCATCTGGCCTCGCCCCTTGTGCTCCGGCGCGCCGCAGAGAGAGAGAGAAGACATGTGAAAGCGATTGCTGACTCGAGGTCGCTTGGGTCGGTACCTGACCTACCGATTCATTCGCATCGCTGGCATTCGCTGCTAAGAATTTAGCATTGATGTCATCAAGACCCTTTGTGGAGATGCCGAGGTTCACGCTACGCATCCAGGTACTGCACGTACTCGGCCGTCACCGCCCAATCGCAAGCGCACCATTGCCAAAAACCCTCTCCTCTTCGGCCTCTGGAACCTCTTTTTTCGACCCTCCGAGGCCCAACTGCCTCCAGGGATTACTTCCCCAGACCAGCATCCCCACACTCCCTTTACCCCAGAGCGTCAACGACGACCTGCAAGCCCTTTCTCGGCTACAACGCCTTTAAACCAAGGTAATATTGAGACGTCTCGTGATCTGATCTTTAATCTGAATGGAGTGGTATCCAGTAGGAGGTGCTGCTATTTGGTGACAGTGGCTTTACATAACCGCTATAAATCGCTCGACATTACTGTGTCACCATGCAATTCAGCCATTCATTTTGAACTAGGTACTTTCAAATGCTCCATCTAGGTCCTTATGTCCACCCTGGTTTGCGTGAAAAGTCAAATGATTCAGTACATCCGTTTAGGCGAGTCGCCCTTCGATTCCCACACTCCAAAACTCCGTGCCAGATCACATCCCTCGTCCCATCGTCCTTTTTAACCCCTGCTTTGAAGCAAGCAAACATTACCATCTTATGATGATCCATGCCCTCCCCGTTGTCATTTCTAGAAACTTGAAGCCATGCGTAGGACCTCTCAAGCACCACGGGGCTTAGATTTGGCAGCTGCCTTGTCCTTCTTGTCCTGCTTCAGCTTCTTCTTCTTCTCTTCGTTCTTCTCCTCCAATTTGCGCTTGTGCGCCGCCTTTTCGGCATCCGTCTTGGGAATCGGCTTGAAGAAACCCTCAAGTCGAGCCTGCTGGGAGCTCTTCATGTTCTTCTCCAGTCGCGCGCCGCCACTACGGACACGATCCTCTGAGAAGCCCTTCTCCGTCACCAAGAACTGGACGAGACCCTCCATGTCGGGCTTGTCCCACTTGAAATCGCAGTCAGGATGATCTGCCTTTCGAACATCAGGTTCGAAGAAGAGGTCTCGAGCATCCTTGTATGGCCAGTCATCGGGGATCACATATTTCTTCTTCGGGTCCTTTTCCATCGCTTCAACAACCTTTTCGAGAGAGCCGTGGTCGCGAATCATTTTCAAGGCGGTGCTGGGACCAACCTTGGGAATAGGATCGAGGTAATCGCAGCCGAGAAGAATGCAGAGATCGACGAACTGCGCGTCGTTAGTCTCATACCCCATGTAACGCCCTAGCATCGGAACTCGGTAGACTTACCTGTGTTCGGTCCATGTTCAAGCCTTCCAGGACCTTGTCGAGTCGGATCTCCTGAATAGGCTCTTTGCGCTGCTCACTGAAAGTAAGGTGTCGGAGTAGGATGGGTGAGTTGAAGCAGAGGGTATCCATATCCTCACTAGCAGCGGCATATACCTTGCCAGCTTGTGCAAGCACAGCACACTGGGCCTCAGCTTCGGTAGGTGCAATGATGTAGGGGATGCCCATCAGCTTGAGCAGACGTTGACACTCGGCATTGTGCTCGCGGGTGACGCGGACGGTTCGTCGCGAGAACTTCTCGATATCCTCAGCCGTACCCGTTTCCTTGGCCTCTTCAAGGCCCTCGTTGGCTTCCTGCTTCCGCTGGAATCGCTTGGCTAGCTCGCCCGACTTGAGCTTCGGAGGTGCACCGTCGAATATATAAAGGGGTTTGATGCCATTGTCGACCATGCGGAGGGTTCGATAGAACATTCCCATTAGGTGGGACGTTGTTTCGCCGGTGTCATTCATGAGTTGCTGGCCATCGGATCGAACGGCGATGAGGAAACTGTAGATGCTCATGGACGCATCCTGGTGAGGCGAAGGCGTTAGCGACTTGACTTCCAAGACGGTGTAAAACGGTTAAACATACAATGGCCACTTTGCGACCAAATTGGTTTTTGATTTCGCCCTCCTTAATAGCATCGGGGGCCTCGTCTTTGATGATAGAGAAGAGCTGTTTGATACCCATGGTAGCAACCGGTTTGCCTCTGGGAGAGCTCGACAATGGTGGTGATAACAGCGCAAAGAGGAAGGGTGTTGGGGTTGACGGGCGAATGATTGAGTGACGATGGCCTCTGCTGAAGCGATTGAATTTCGCAAAAGCGGAAAAAGAGCTGAAGTGCGATGAATAAGATGTGGGATGGAAGGTAGGAGAAAGCTTTCTAGGCTGAACGCGTGCGGGAAGTCATGACGCGCCCTGTCGCGAGAAAATGACAGGGATCTAAATTGACCCCACATCGTGTCTGCCTGCAGCCAAAAGGAAGGTGCAGAGTGCGTGCGTGATGTACGTATTCCGTATCCGTACTTCGTACAACAATCTGAATAGGCCGTCCACCTGGGACAATTGGTTAGGTACCCGACTCATTGATGCCGAACACGTGGAGGTGCAAAGGTCATACACAAATCAACCTGGCTTTGATTCAAACATCATTAGCACAGCAATTCAGTAAAAGATGGCATGGGCACGAAGAAGCATGATTGATTATTGGAAGACATTATAGACCCATTGCCCATTAGATCCCACCAAGAGAAATGGCTTGAACAATACATAGGAGTGAGAAACTATTTTATTTTACCTTCGTGATGGATTCTAGAAAAGTAGTGACGAATTACACGTTCACATCCTGATCAACCAGTTTACATTCATCATAATGTCTCGATGCTCACCGATTCCCAGCTCAGTCTCCCCATGTCCCCCACCAGCCTCGGAAAGTCCTCAGCCAGCAGATGACAGAACATGGATTCAAAAGCTGAGAAACCACAAAGTGGTTGAAAAAAGAAACGAATTTCTTCCCTCCTCGGGCCTCCGAAGAAGCCTCTCCCGCCTCGTTTGTGAGTGGCATCGAGTTTTGTGCTTTGATGTACCGCTCGGAATACAGAGCTGTCAAGGATGAGTCTCGCCTTGCGCTCCACCTTGCCGTGCGGAAGTGGTCATAAACAGTAGGACATGGTGTGCTCCTGATAATCCATCACGGGGGAGTAAATCACGTAAGTGGTTTCCATGTCATCCGAAAACTTTATAGTTATATGTGACCCTATATCCACATAGTTGGGTATCGTACACCTCCACCTCGGGCACTTCTCGTTCCTAAAATCCGCATCAGTCTTCTCCAGGCTAACCAAAGAGCGGCTTTCGCCCTCTGCTATCCATTTTATCCAGTTTCTTGTCGATCTGCATGATGTCAAGCATCTCAACCTCGACGTCTCGAGTAGTAAAGTCCTCGGATAAATCCGCGGCCGCGTTAAGAGTGTCAGTGAAGTCGAAGCCCACTCGTGACCGCGCTGGAGGGGCAAAGGGATCTACCGGTGTTGATTCTTCTCCAAAGCTCTCTGACTTGAGACGTAGAGTCCCAGGTTTAGCGGTACTAAGATTAAACGATAGCTTGCTCGCCTTATCTTGCTTGCCGTGAACGATGATCGCGTTGGACTTCTCTCCTTTCGAGAAAAGTCGTCGTTTATGAGCGACCACTCCTCCAATTCTCTTACCCGGCCCATCCTCACCGTCTCGCACGATAAGAATCCTCGATTCCCCGAGAATCAGCACATCAGTGGGGAGGCCACCATCATGGACGATGCTACTCGCCTGTTTCAAGGAACTCACGGCGAGGCCAACGCCACAGCATCGCTCGCCAAGAAGACCAGTGGAAAGGTCCAACAATCTGACCATCCTCACTGGCTGAGTGCTGCTGAAAATATCGGCCGAGCCAGTTCCTTTGCGGAGTTGCGACTCCCAGAATCGCGAGACAGCAGGAATGACACAAACGTGGTCCAAGCCGCCAACCCAAAGCACCAAACTCTCTTCTTGAATGGCGCTACCACTGGTAGGAAGAGGTGTTACCTTGACTCCGCCTCGAATCGTAGCAAGACGATCGAGGGTGATAGTGGAGCTCAGGGAAGCCGTGGCTTGACGTCGAGTATGAGGTGTCATTGGTGCAAACTCCCCGTTGTTCTCTTTATTTTGCGTGGAAACGCTCCCCAGGGAACTGGTTCCCTCAACGTATCCAGATACACTGAATGCTGTGAGGGCTGCGCCTCGAATCCCAGGGTTTAGTTTGTCAGACAAAGCAGCGCCTGACGAGGCAGGGCTCACTCCATCGATATCCCAGATCCCCCACGTCCCATCAGCAAGGAGGACAAAAACGGCACGGCCATGAGAAATCCACGCAGCGTCCAAAATTGGTTTCCTCGTTGACGATGGTCGAGCAAATGGTTGGTAAAGAGTCAAAAGCCATGATCCTTGGACGGGGAATGGGCCAGTAGCATCGGGGTCAGGGGGTAATGAAGGCAGGGCAAAGTCATAAATCCGTACACCTTGTACAGAGGACACCACAAGCAGCTGTGTTGTGTGCGTGGAATTGAAGCTGATACTCGTAAGGGGGTTAGACAGATACTCAGTCTGGAACGGCTCAATGGCCTTGCTGGGTCCGTCCCTGGCATCCAAAGGAACATCCCAAAGCCTAAGAATTCCTGATGCCTCTCGAGAGTGCGAGGCAACAACTGCGCGGGGTTTCGCACCTGGTCGTTCCGAAGGCTTTGGCATAACAAGATTGATAGCAATTCCCTGACTATACTTGTCTTGGCCACCCAGGAGGAGGAGAGACTCGTTCCAAGCCCCAGATCCAGCCTTGCCTGCAAGAAGATCGTTTCTCAACTCAGGCCTGGACTTGCTCTCTGGAGAGGGTGGTGTCAAGGGTAGCGTAATAACATAGATATCGTTGGTCACGCATGACACGGCAAAGACCATCTTCTCCGTCAAAATTTGAGCACCGCCCCATGCAGCGTCTTCTGCTGATGTTGGCGTCATGGGCATCACTGCCACATGTAGTACTGCGGTACCCAGTGCCAAGTCCAAGGTTTGCACTATCTCGGGATATGGGCCATCTGCAATCTCGTCCTCGAACTGAGGCTTATCTTCGAATCTGGACGCGCTCTTGTTCTTCGCTGCAGGTTCTTCGTCGTCTGAGTCGATGATCATAACTGCGTCTTCTGCATTGCCGTTTTGTTTCTCCTTTGATGGCAGTTTTGTAGCCGGCTTGAATCGCTTTCCACCACGCCAGACTATCGTCACACCGTTCTCATGGCCGTATATGAGGATAGTCGCACCTTGAGGGGACTCGACGGGGTAGGTCTGAACATCGTTGGCGCGGCGAGATAGGTTGTACCTACTTCTATCAGTATCCAACCAGAGTCATCTTACCCGTAGTCAACAGACTTACGTGAACTGTGTGTTTTGTGCAGTGCGACGGATCCGGGGAGTCAAAAGAGAGCTCATTCTGAAATCGGGCGCGGGCTTGCAGCCCTGCACAGCGTGATGCTTGATAGTCTTTGAGGCGAGGATGCAAAGAATAGTGAGTCAAGATTGATGAGACTGGTTTTTGCGTAATATCAAAGAACGATTTGACAACGAATTTTGTAGTCACTGAGGAGGCACCTTAGAATGTCTTTCAGTGTCTTCGATGGTTGGCCTGGGGACTTTTCAGACGCGACAAGCTCCGCGACATCTTAGCTACGTGCCTTAGCCAAGATGGGATAAGCATGTTTTATCACGTGACTCTCGTCATCCTACTAGCTACAGGCAGATTTTAACAACAGGGAGCCCGATTACTGGTCACTTCGATTCTTCAATCAATACAGGTCATCTGGCAATACTTCTATCTCAGGATGAGGCCAGGAGAGTTGGTTTAAGGATCGTCCTGGACTTTCCCATTCCCTGAATTTGTAAGGATTCTGTCACCAGTGGAAGTGCTCATGTGAACCCAAACCCAAGAGCCGATATTCAGCTTATAATATTTTACCTGAAAGTCAATTCATTGGCTGAGTATCTATGGTTCAGGCATGGAAAAAGATGGAAGTAGTACGTTGAGATGACAGAAAGACGTTACCCAACTGAATTCCAAATTAAGCAGACACGGCGCGGAATACTAGCGCAAGTAAGTCCATGGAGATCCAGACCTGCTGGGCACCAAGGGATCATGAATCATCACGAAAGGTTCAAAGTTCAAGTGTCGGTATTTGATTACTAGAAGCAATCCCTACATACAGCCGACGCACATCACCCCGGTCGGTGGCCGTGACCAGAAAGAGAAAAAAAAAGTCAAAAGTAAATAGTAAATAAAGCGACCACAGGATATCCCACGCTCCGATCCCTTCAACCCATCCCCGTCCACTCGACAATATGGGTTAACGATCCTTCTCTAGGTGAGACTCGCTCATTTTGCACTATGCCCATATCCCAAGAGAGCTTTGATGACCCTCAGGTATAATGACGTTTTCTACCAGCTGGGAACTGGTATGATTTTGTACACAGGAGGACAAAGACTCCAAGTCGTAATAAAAAGAATAAGGCGTGCCAGTTACACGCGGGTGATGTGCGTCATAGAAGACGCCTAATCTCCATCAGGCATCCACAGAGTTGCGAACACAATCGAGACCCAAAACAATTAGACAGGGCGTCTGCGCTGCTCTCGTCTGGACTGGTCGCTGGCTTGAGGCGCGTGGGTGCGATGTGATAGGGTAAGGAATGGACGGCGTAGGGGTAGCTGACATGTTGTTTATAAATCCAGTCGTTATTTTCGCAGAGCAAAAGAAGATCTAACCCTACGCCCAAAACAAAAGAGTCGAACGCCGCTAGGCCGTCGGTGGGAATCAATCGACCAACAGACATGAGCTGTCATTCCGAAACGCCGTAAATGCCGAAAATAGGAGGAAAGTGGTATTGAATTTTTATGGCAAACAAAAGGACGAGGGAATTGCTCATGCGTTGGTGACCTAAAAGACATGACTGTCAGCAACAGACACTTATCCTTGGCAATATGAATACATACCCTGAGGATTCTCCGAGAGTAGTCCTGGTTATCGGCGATGCTGCCGTCACTGAGTCGTCGGTGAGCCATGACGGGATCCAGTCGAGAATCGGTCATGGAAATGCTACCGCTGCTACCAGGCGGCTTGGAGCCGTTGATGAAGGCGTTCACAGCGGCGTTGCGACGATGCTCTTCCTCTATTTCTGCATTTCGTCGTCTGCGGACGAAAAAGATGGCCACGCCAGCAATAGCAGCGATAGCGACTACTCCAACAACAGTACCAGCGGCGATGGCAGCAGTATTTGTGCTACTCTTCTTGCTGTCTCCTGTCTCCGTTGCCTCTGCGGTTTTCGTCACTTCGACTGGATCATCGTCTTCAGTCTTTGAAGTTTCCGCGGATTTGGTTGACGATGAAGTTCCTGATGTGGTCGATGAGGTCACCGGGTCCATGGAGTCGACGGAAACTTCGACTCCAGTGTTGAAAATAGAAAATATGTCGTCGTCGAGACCGCCGCAAGCCTCTTTGTCATAACCTGGGCAAGGATAATCGCAGGCGCTGTCCTTAGTGACATCATCCTCCGGAGGATAAACCATGCCGCAATAGCAGGAGCCGGCATGGAGACCCATGACATAATAGTCCTTGCCCTCACAATGCTCCCAGCAACTACCTGAAGAGACGAAGTCCACGTTCTTCGCGATGGTCAGATTACCACCGGATTTGTAGCAGCCATGAGACGTTAGCTGATCGGCGATGGGCGTCTTTGAAGGAGATTGCGTAGGCGCAGAAGAAGAGGATGTCGCCGTTGAGGCGTATGCGCCGAGGAACTGAGAGCCTGCCACGAGGGCGAGTGAGAAGAATGTTGTTGGCTTCATTATGATGGTTGTGGGTTTGAAAAGCGAAGGTGAGTCAAGAGGGGGGGAATCGTGGTAAGATAAATGCGGTCGAACAGATGAACTCGGTTCAAGCGTTCGTGTTCCCAGTACTGCGGGCCTTTTTCGATCTGGCGAGATGGTCGTCACACCAGGTCGAACTCAGAAGCGGTGAATCACGTTGGAAAGACTCCAGGCAACAAAATGACTCCTTCAAGGAGCGAGGGCCGGCGGTTAATTGAACTTGTCGTCGATTGAAAGACGCGTCTTTCGTCGCTGATGGTCGGCCAGGTATTGCTTGAGTAGGGGTCAAAGTGAAGGAATCTATCTACTCGATCGGACGGGGAGTGTCGAGAAATCGTTTCGAGTCGTGAAACCAGAACTGGTAGAACAAAGAAAGAGGGCCGGCAAAAGCGTGCCCCGATGATGAGAGAAGGAAAGAAAGGCTCAACAATAGAAAGGAGGTGAAAACAGCATTGGTCACCGCGTACGTTGGTAAGATGAAGAACGCAGCGGGTGGGGGAGGTTGAAGGAAGGACTGGAACGAACGAGTGTCGGAGGGAGTGGCTTGTTTTGTTGAAAGGAGATGGCGAGAATGGAGAGAAAGAGATGAGACGAGGTAGGGGGAGGGAGGGAGAGGGAGAGAGGGAAAGGGAAGGAGCCCAGACTGGCTCGCTCAGTCCATCTGGGACCTGGGACTGGGGGGGGCTTGGCTTGGCTGGTCAGGTACCGCTGCACAAAGTACGAAGTACCTCTGGGGCCCCTGCCGAGGTCACTCTTCCAGGTCTTGAACAGGCAGGGTATTGGGAATGAGAAGATCCAGTTGGCCACTGGAGCCACTGGATCCCACTCAATTTGTGGACCAGCATGGGTCCGCAGCCCCTAAAACCCCCAGACCCAACCCATCGAGGAAGCCATTTCAGGCTGGGTCTAGGGGATAGTACAAGGCTCGGTACTTTGTTCCTGGATTCGAGGTACGTACACGTCGTATAGACCGGGGTTGAATTGCAGGGGCATGGGACACATCCAACAGCGTGCACAACAGCGCATAGCACACAGTACGTACATACAAATCCCCCACTCTTTTCCCTGAGACTGTAGCAAAGCACACTGACACAGCAACCTCCGGATGAGTCGTCTAGGCACTGAGGATTGCTTATAGTTGGCCAAGTCCATATGAAAGACGGCCGCTTACCCGCTGCAAGAGAGGTTCAGTTGATCGGGATACAAGGCCTCGAGAATGGCTTCTTTCCTGCTTCTTCTCGCTCGGTACGGATTAAGCGGGATGTGGCTTGCATTGGGATTCCCAGGTGGGTCCAGTATCCGTAAATTCAATTGAGAAGAGGTCGGTGGGAAGGCACAAAATGACACAGCATAAAACTATCATTGCCGCAAGAGGAAGACCTGCCGATGCACAAGTTCACAGGTTCCAAGTTCCAACATCCAACTTCAAACAGCATGTTCCGTACTCTGTACTGTAAACTCCTGTGTACAGTTCAGTTCATAGGTACGTATGGCACAGCATATAACTCACATACCATCAGCAGTTGGTCTGGCGCACAGTCGTCTGGCACAAATACAGAAAGGTATTCGTATGACGCCCTGCCGTTGCAGGCGAGTTCACAGTCTCGTTCATAACAGGGCCTAGCATAGCATCCGCATGCGACAGTCGCACAAAGAGTCTCTCGGTGTCTCTCTGTAATTGCCCTGGACAATGTTGAGACTGGTGCGAGACTATTCATCGCTATCGCAGGGACATTTTCCTTTGACCCAAGGAGCACAGGCATATGGGCTGGGCCAGGTCTGGGGACGGGCCAAAGAATGCATCATCTGTATTGAATAGTCGTGGACCGAAGTTAAGGGCACTTCAAGGTGATGATATCCCCTCAGCAATACAATCCCTGGCGTTCAGAGTCGCTTCCCACCAGAGCACAAAGCACCCCTGATCTCCCCTCCTTACGGAGTACGGAGTCGCCAAACCGCCCTAGCAATGCTTTCCGGGATAACACTCCAGGCGCTAGAGCTGCTGCACGCCACCTCAGCCAATGCCATCGGCGGCTTCTGGAATGGGGCGTCCCCATTGGAACACGCGGCCACGTCAGGCACGCTCTCTTGGGATTTGATCCAAAAGCCCTTTCTTCTTCCGGCCGTTTGAGCCGTTTCGAAGAGCCTCGTGAAGGCAAGGTGCTGTCGAGCATCAGAGTTGGGCCGACTCGGATGCAACCACGAGATTGGTAGACGCGAGCGATACAGCTGTGCTGAGGTTCGCATGAGGCCGTTTCTGTCTCTACCGATGTGCTTTGGTTGGGTCAAGATCCCAACTCAGCATGAAAAGAGACCAAGAAGCTGGTGACACGAAGGTACCTAACACAACGTCACAGCAAATACATGCACGAGGACAGTACTTTACGAGGCACACATCCAATCTGCACCGTTTCGTAGCACACCCATATCCATCCACCAACGAATGGCTTCGGTGGTTGTCGGCATCGGTTGGCTCTTGAATTACTGCAGATCATCGCCTCGGTTGGCTGTAGCTAAACACCAACTGGCGGCTGGCACATCCCGCGACGTGAGCCAGACGCCTCGAACAGACCAACCATCAAAAGGTCGAATGAGCAATTTCGCTCCCTCTCAAGACGTGGCGGTCTGGCATCCATTTCTGAGCACAGAGGTAGCAGAGACTACAGAGATGGACACCAAGAATTCAGCAGAACGAGAACAAGAGGAAAATGCCTTGAGACAACGTGAATCTGCCTAGTGGCCTTCATATATATTATCCTTCCGGGCACCCTGCGTCGTTTGAGATGCCTGCATGGGTGATGATGAAGGGCCATCCATCCGCCAGTACGGAGTATGCATGACCAGCTTAACAAGGAAGACGGAGCGGGGGTGTGTTTTGTCTCACCTCTTCACTTCAAATGAATTACCCATCAATGCACAAGGACAATGCCGTTATCCCGATGCTTTGTGAAGATGGAGGGTATGCAATTTCACAGCGGTTGGCGCTTTGCTGTTTTTGTGCACTGATGCGTGTCACATCGTGCCCTTTTTGGCACCCCTTCTCCGCCCCTTGCAGCGCCAAAGCAAGGACTGGTTCGAAGCCAATCGAGAAGGTTTTGGTCCTGGCGGATGGGTTGATGGGTTGATGGGTTCTCAGGGGAGCCGTTGTCAGCAAGAGTGTGCGTTGTTGGCGTTCGTATTGACGAGTCTGCGACTTGGAAGTACTTGGTACTGCCGTTTTAGGCGCCTCTTGAAGACTCGGGACCATACCCGACCTGACCACACCCTCTACGGATAAACCTCTTGACGGAGAAATCAGGTGCTCTCAGTAGGGCAGGATTGAAAACCACAAAGAGGTAAGCGTCACGCAAATCCAAGGAAAATTCTACGCGAGAAACGGAAGCAAGAAAGAAATACGAAGTCGAGAATCAGAGTCCACGGAAGACCGAGTCGTTATGAGTGGGTTTGGCACGGGAATCAAGATTTGAAGCTGTGATCTGCATATCTCAACGGGGAAGATATCCCCAGGAGAGGCAGGAGAGGCAGGAGAGGGCTGCTCGGCAAACTTTGAATGGACGAAGAACGAACGTGGCAATGGTGCGGCTTCATCTCCACCAACGATTTTGTGCGAATGCCGCCCGTTTCGTTGGCTAGTTGGATCAAAATGCTACGCACCAAGTACTTCGCAACTCCTCAGCCCAATCCAATCCAATCGACTGTCTCGATCGGGACGAGTGTTTTGTCCTTGCTTCAGAAACCCTGGGAAAGTAAGCACCTTGACACCCTGTGCTAACCGTCGCTTCATGTTACAGCATGTACACGTACGAAGCATCCCCTAACATCAAATTGAAGGCAGCATACAGCTTGTTCCATGATATGTCATCGTCATCAATCTCGTCGCAGGAGGGAAGCGGCGCTGACGGCGTCAAAAGTTGAAACAGCGTGCGGAAACAACGGGATCATTGCACTGACAACGTTTCCCAACTGTCTCACTTGGGCAGTTCACAAGGTGACGAGAGAAGAGGCTGGAAAATGGACAAGGCGAGGACGGAGTGATCAGTGATGGATGGCAAACGATGGGAAAGCCGCAGCTGCCGAGCCGATAACATCAACCAGAAGGATCTCTCTGTCTTTGGAATAGTATTCGCGCATGTTCTGAAGTGAAGGGATCATGTTCCCAACTTTCTGGATTGCGTGGCCCAAGTGCCGCTGTTCCCGAGAGAATGGAGCGAACAAAAGGTGGACACATTCATTTGCACGAAAAACACAACTCGACACAAAAGCGTGCATTGGTACAGTGTTTGTACCTCTCGTCTGAGGCATAAAAAAATTTAAGGTCGACTAATAAGGTTATTCAGCCCAGTCCAGCATGCAAAAGCTTGGTGGTGGTGGTGGTGGTTTTGGTGGACGCGGTGGCGAGTAAGAGCCAGCCAAGGCATGCATTCACTGCTCACACCTACTCCGTAGTCCGTACTCCATTATTAGTGGCTTTGTTCTTGGAACTGTCGGATGATAAATGCGGGTCAGGCCCTTTCTCTTTCTCTTCTGCTTCCCAGTTTTTTGCCGGTTGACAAGTCTTGATACGAAGTTTAGAATTTGCCCTCACAGTTCACCGTGAAGCTGAAGGCGGAGAATGCCCAATGACGGAAGCTGGAGTTGATGGAGTTGCGAGAACGGCACTGCCTCAATGCAGGGGAACAAAGGAAGCAGTAAACCGCAATATCCGTCGGGTCTTGACGGCAGCATTGCTGTTGCTGGATTAATAAAGGGTCCAATATGGGATGAATATTGGCGTAGGGTGGTTGGTTCACACTCATACCCATCAATCTCTCCCAATATCACCCAGCCAGTTCCTTGATCACTGTCCCTAGGGCGGCTCGAACCTCGTCCTTCTAAAAATGGAATCACGATATGCAAGGTCTCATCCGCTCAGGTCGGGGTGGTGAACCGGAACAAGCAGACGACAGCAAAACATGCTCTGTATGGAGATTGCAAGTCATCTTCATCTTCCTCCTCGTCCAAAGGGAACCAACCACGCATTCCATCGAGACGAACGAACCGCGAGACAGGCACTCGGAACTCGTCCTCCCGTCCCCAACCGCGCAGATGGCCTGACCCAGTGTCGTGGCGCGCCTGATGGGACGCACTCCGTCTGACTGCGTCCTCGGCACATGTGTCGTCTGGTCTCTCTCTCCCAACCCGTCAGTGCCCTTGCAGCGCGCGCCGTAGCAGGGCAGACCGCTGAACCACTCGCTCAGGCTCCGACTACTGCAGCGTGGTGCTGTTCTTTCCCAGGTGTCGTGGACGCTGCTGATTGCCCTGTGCTTGACCCCCGTCTGCCTGCTGTCCCGCTGTATGTTTTGCTCGAGCGCGCAAGGGGTCCCTTTTTTTTTTT